>BPLQ01010657.1:0-34931 GCA_021605075.1 Caerostris darwini | reverse complement strand
AAATTCCTGTTTTCAGAACTAATAACTTCGTAATCCATCTTCTTTTAAGCAGACTTTCGTTACTCGATCAACGATATAAATACCATCTGATCTAAATTTGAAGGCATTTTTCGAGTTTCTGAACATATTGAATACTCATTCAGCAGAAAAATTCTACTAATTAATTCTAATTAGAATCAAATCTATATTTGAAAGATCAAGAAACCATCTTTTCGTAGGTCTTTTTTTAAAAGTCTAATGTATTTGATGCTCGAAAGCTATAACTTCCAAATATCAAAAGTTGTAAATTTTACTGACTTGTTTATATTCATAAATTGTGTTAAAAAACGATTAATATTCAGAAAAAAATGTGCTTATTAAAACTAAACTATAAATAACTATATAATAAACTATAATTAGTTTATTATAGTTATATTAAATATAGATAAAAACTAATAAATATAATAGATATATATATTATATTAATAATTATAATACCTAAACTATTCATTAGTGCTTTTTTTAAATAGACATTATATTTCTTGAATTAGAATAACACAGATACATTCAGTGTCTTATGATATTTTGGTTATCCCAATAATTTCTGAATCTTATCAATCACATTTGAATTATTTATTTTTTCCACTTGAAAATAAAATATATACAAAACATTGTATACAATAAATTTATTTACGCACTTATTTTTAATTTTGCACGGCTTTAGTGTATTAAACACTAAAGAACGTGAAAAATTAAGTTAACGTTAAATAAGTGCGACAATATTACAATATTATAGTGCTATAATAATATCTTGATAAAAACTAACATAAAGTATAACTGTAAAACTTAGCAGTCCAACTCTTTTCACTGAATCTATTAATATTTTATAGAAGGTTTAGTCAAAAGGCAAGAAAAAATTTGTGATTAATTATATTTAATTAAGCAAAAGTTACAGTTATTCAAATTAAAAGTCTCTTTTGTACATTAAATTTATTAATCGTCTGCTTTTCTCAACGTATTTATTATAAAAAAAATAGACAAAAATAATATAATTTTTATTCTTCAATCAATTTAGAAAAAAAAATTAATTAAAGAATAATAATAAACATAAAAGAATTTATTGTAAAATTGCAATTTCTAACGATTTAACTCAAGAATCGTTTGCTTAACAGAAATAAATAGAAAATGACGTCAAAAATCTTTATTTGCATTTTCATTTCGTATTAATTTTATTAATTATATTTAATTAAACAATAACTGCAACTTTTTAAATTAAAAGTCTCTTTTGAGTTTTAAATTTAATAATCGTCTGCTTTCATCAGAAAATTAATTACAAAAAAATAGGCAAAAGTAATATAATTGTAATATTTTAATTAATTTAGAACGACATTTTTTAAATTATAATTTTGCGATTTCTAATGATTTAACTCAATAATCGTTTGCTAAGCAGAAATGAATAGCAAATGACGTCAAAGCTCTTTATGCATTCTTATTTATATTTCGTATTAAAAAAAAATTATCGTTTGACTTTATTCGTTAAAATAATAATTTTTTAATATTTGAATAAACAATATTAAAAGTTATTTTGAAATTATTTTCAGAACTCCGCTGGAAATTATTCTGCCAAATGATTTTAATTTTTGTAATTGTGTTTATTTTATATATTTTTGCCTATAGATTTCATATATAGCTATATATTTTATATATATGCTTAAAGGTTATTTATTTTATACATCTTTATTTTTTTATTTATATTTACATGGTTATTTAATTTTACCCTAACGGTTACTTGTTCGTAAATGTTCAAATACGATTTCGATTGTCGTAAATATTCTGCGAACCATATTTTTAAAAAAATTATGTTTTTTTTATTAATTTGTTTTTGAATTTAAAATAGTACGTTTATAAAATTGTTTTATCGTTTTTTTAATATCTTTTACGTTTATTTCAAATATTACACAAAAAAAGAATTTTTTACATTCTAACTATTTGTTATTTATTTAATCAAATTTTTTTTAGCCATACAAAAGCGAATTAAATATTTGAATAACGAATATAATTTAATACACGTCAGTCATTAACTGTTCCTTTCATAATTCTTTCGATATGCTTTGATCATTATTTTCAAATCTATGCTTCACTATCTGTAACCTATGACTAATCCTCAGTGTCGTACAGTGCTGGATGGACATCACATGAGTGATCTACTCACGGATGGAGGGAAAGGGGGCAGCTTCTGTTGTGATGCAGTACCCGTAGGTAGAAGTCTGACTTTTGCTCCGTGACGCTCTCACACCTGCTTTACACCTGACACTCTTACACCGTGGGGTACTTTGTATGACATTTTTAAACTAACTCTGCATTTTGGAATGAAACTAGTGAAAAATGATAACGATTGATATCGAGCACCCCACGCTTTTAGAATAATGACATTCATTTTCTCGTCAGTCATTTTATTCTTATGTTAACAATTATTTTTTTAGTTTTCAGTTTGATTAACTCTAAAATCATGTTTTTTAGTGTTTTTAAACTGTAATATTTAAATGAGGTCCCGGTACGTAGGGCTGGAACTATAGTTCTTACAATAATTTAATTGTGAGTAAAACAAAGGCTAAATGCGAATATGTCAAGCCAGCCTGGATTCGAATAGGAAATCTCCTGATCCGTAGTCAGGCGCGTTATCCGTTGTGCCACTGTCCCACGTAGGCTTGAATGTCTTAGGTACTTTCATTCTACATGGGTTAAATTGTTCTTCATAATTTAAAAAATAAAATCACTAATCCTGGCGATCCTAATCCTGGTGAGATAATAAACTTATCAAAACATTTTATTGTCGTCGGTCCTTGATGAGTCTACAACGTTTAAATTAAATCTGATCGCTTAAAGTAGGGCAAAATCGTGCCCAAAGAGTCAGTTACAAACAAACATACAGGTGAAACTAATAAAAGCGTATTAAAAAAATGAAACATAAACAAAGTCAAGAATCATAAACCGTCTCAAAACTCTCACCCATCAAGACACATTGCGAGACAAACGATCCCTGATGGCGCACCGGAGACACCAAGCGCAGCTTAAATCACGCACAATACAAATAGAGAACGTTAGGAGAATCTCTTCTCTGCACCATAAGCATCCCAGCACCTCCTTCCAGCCGCAACAAGTACCATCCAATAATGCACTCACATCACCAAGTAAAAAAGAAATAATCATGAAATGTTATGCTTTGGGATGATGGGTCTCTCTTCTATACCCTGTCCTCTGAGATTGTCTTTTAGGTAGGTAGGTGCCGCTCCAGCATGGTTTTTGCTGAAATATGTCTCCTTTGGGTGTGATGGAGTTAAAATGGAGATGGCAAATATGTCTTTGTAAAGCTCGCCTTTTTGTTCCAGGGTGTTAGTTTTGGAAATATTGCATTCACATAGTAGCGAACAGGGTTTTATTTGTTTACTTTTTTATCAGAAATCTCTCTGCAATTTATTCGGTGCATTCGTAAGTAATATAAAAAAACATAGCTGGGGCCATGGATGTTTTTAATGGTTCGGAATCCCCTTTAAACCGTAGGTCCCGTTCTAATAGGATCGTAGAGCGTTGGGGGCATAGTGTTACCCGCCTCTGTAGCATATCTTCAAGCTACACATGCCCCCTGGGTAGTGTTAGAGGAGTAGAGTGGGTGCAGCCGGTGTTTATGGCATAAATGATAATTGTCAAAGTATTTGCCAACCGCATTATAAAAAAGTTGTATTTGTTCAAATTCATTACGTCTTGATTAACTACTGTTGGAATCTTCTACTGTTACGACACAAATTAAATTACTAATAACGTCTAACTGACTTCAGTTGCCAACAGTGAATATTAAGCGAAATTTCTTTTTTCAAACGAAATTCTCATTACTATTATCGAATTATTTTTAAATGCGTGAAACCAGTAACTCTACGTGCAAAAATCATACCTCACCCAACATTTTATAAAGAACAAATGCATATAAATTACTTTTAAGTCATTGTTTCTTACTAAATGAATCTTCTATCAAAAGCAATGTTAGCTTTGCAGTCAAAAAGCAACATTTCTACACAACTATTCATAAAAGGATTGTGTAAAGGAAGTACGAGTGGCGAAGATCAAAACAAATTATATAAGAAGTGTCATTTCAAAATATTAGTGGTAATCCAGTTATTTAAAAAAAAAATGTTTTTTTTTTTTGTTTTCAATTTCGTAGGTACAGATCAGCTATCGTTTGTAATACCGGCCTGATAACCAATTGGCTAGCGCTTTGGCCTTTGGTACCCAGGCTTCAGGTTCGTATCTTGGCGGGGGTTGTAAGATGTTTTGTAAATGGTTCGGAATCCACGTTTAACTGTGGTTCCCGGTCTGCTTAGCTCAATGTGAGCACAAAACCAACTAAAGCTACCGATTGTGTGGGAAAGTACACATCAGTTTTAAAAGTTTGGTTTGTAGCTCTACAGTCATTTTGTGCACACGAGGGCTAAGCAGATAGGACCCTACAGATTAAAGTGTATTCCGAACCACTACTACTACTACACCACACCACATCACTATGCCTACAGCTGAGTTGCCCTTTTACTGTTTGGAATGATGTGTGTGAGAAGAATATCTCAGTGACTCTTTAAGGTCATGTGAGACCGGGACCTACGGCTTAAAGTGGATTCCAAACCACGCATAAACATTCATATGGCACCGCCAGAATTCGAACCTGAAGCATGTGATACCAACGGCCAGAGCGTTAATCACCAGCCTGCTATCAGTGTTAAAAGAGGAAAAGGAAGAATAGATTACTTATAAGAGATGTTAGTCAGATAAATGCGGCACAAAACAATTTTTAAACAAAAAAATAATTAATAGTTATAGTAGAAGTTTTTCATTTACTTTCGATATTATCCAATTTAAAATTTTAATGAATAGAACTTGAAGTATTCTATTGTATTGAAAAGCCCCTTCAAAAATACCATTTTCCCCTAGTATGCCCTTGTTGCGCATTGAATTATGAACAAATAAAATCAAACAGCTGAATTAAGTTGTAAGTGTTCTATCTTTACCATTGTTACGATCCCATTATATCTAAAGATCGAAAGTCCCTCTTTGTGAATAGGGAGTAAGTTGTAGCATTTTTTTTTCTGACTAGAAAAGTTTGGCATTTTATTCTCATATATGTTACTTGACTAATATGTAATAATCACTCCTATTTGACAAATGACGAGGTTTATTGTTGGTAACTACATTACATGCAATTAACGATTTGTACTAAGGGGAACAACCTGTCACTCAGATCTGATAGGAGATATTTGGTGTCATGTGTAATGAGACTCAAGAAATTAGCGAATGCTTAAGCGTTCTTCAGAAGTCGAAACAATTACAGATTGAATATGAACTACACTATGAATTGATACATCGTGATGGGTGATAGATCCCGAGCTGAGAAATGTTTACTCAAATGAGAAGTGAGGGAAGCGGACCCCCCCCATCCCTTTTAAAGATTTTCTAAAATGGAGGTTTTCTTGGAGAAGAAGAGGAGAATTCAGCGACAAGTCGAACATAAATGTTTTGTTTTCTTCTTTTTTTCTCTGAAGAAAGGAAAGAAGAAAGAAGAAAAGAAGTTTCCTCGTGTTTTCACAGTGAGCCCCATGTGGTTTCGTGTATCCTATCGTGTGATAGTTAAGGTCTATTTCATACCATGCGTTTAAAATTCATCGTAAACTCGAGAACTATGAAAATCTTCGAATTTGGCATGAACTGCATTTGCGTATCTAATTTATATCCTTAATTTTCAATTTTTGTAAACAAAGTTCTGTGTATATAGATAATGCTTATAAAACAAATTTTAAGTGTTCCCATGATCCTATAAGTGGCCCTCTTTTTGAAGACATTATAGGTCTAGTATAGGCCGAGACGTTAAAATATTCATGCATATAAAATTCTGAAAACGCTCTGTTGGTGACTAAAATGTCTTAATTATTCCATAAAAAATGGTGCACCAAGTTTTGATGATGCTTCGTAGTGTTTTGCTAAGATTCCACAGAAATAAAATTGCTAAGAATACGTAGCAGATTTTAAGTTGGCATAGTTTCGATATTAAATGGAATTTCTTATTGACATGAAATAACCCCGTTATTATCATCGAAGTATTTTTAAAAATCTTAATCCAAAACTCTACAAACTGGAAAAAAATCAGAGTTTCGCCAGTTTTAAAATACAAGCACGTGTCGTTCTTAAATCTTCGCTCATTACTAAAAGTAAATTAATTTTCCATAAAAATTAACGCCGAACCTTGCATGCATAAAGATAACAGCGTTTCAATAGAAGCTATTCAAAAACGGGAATGCGGAAACAGATGCTCTGATCATCATCGTTCAAGATGCAGAGTGCCTTGGCCATATGCGGCCTTTACTCCAAATCTGGTACTATGAGAGTCATTAATAAAAACAAGACATTATATACAAGAAAAGGCAGTGGGCAATGGTCATGTCCAATTAGAAGTAAAAAAGAAGCATTGTAAAGAAGTAAAAAGAAGCATTGTAAACAATGGGAAAAAAACAAGAGAAGATTAAACAGCGAACTTGAAGCATTTTGCGATAATTTGGAATTTTGCCAAGGGAGATTTTGCGCTTTTCAGTTGATTATAAAAATTGTCAATGTCGCCTAACATATCGAGGATGCTGGACACTTCTTGGAATACATAGGCAGTTTTAGCGGCCTTGTCAGGATCAACATTATCCCAGATATTTGGACGTTCCGGTATCACAGATGGAGTAGCCGGCGGCGGCCCATGCAAGAAACTTGCATAAGAGACACCAGGCGTGACTGTACGGCTGACGAACGTGCTTCTGGGCGGTGCCGCAGTGCGATTGGGCGGAAGGCGTGGCTTCGGAAACTTCGGGCAACCTCGCCATGCGGCAAGGTGCCCCATTTGGTGGCAATTGATGCATTGAGGATTCTCAAGCCTTTCCTGGATAGTACAGTCCTTTAGGTAATGTTCGCCCCCGCATTTAAGGCATCTTTTTTTATAATGACAGTTTTTAGCGGAGTGATGAAAGAGATTACATTGGAAACATTGCAAAGCACCAGGCTTGCGGTTAAATTTCTCAACTCGCACCGAGAAGTGGAGCAAACGGTCAACTTCAAAAATTTTGGAATTTTCTTCAGATTTCTTATAAACCAGCTGCCAAACAGGGATCATTGCCTTAGTTTTTAAATTGGATAATTGGCGGACCTCATCAATCTTTAGACCAAGTTCGGTCAATCCTGCAGCAATTTCGTCAGTCGAATAACTGACCGGGAGGCCTTTCAGGACAGCTTTGAGCGGTCTCAGATACTTTGGTGTTATAACGTAATACTCCGTCTGGGAGTTACGCAAGAAGTTGGTGATTAAACGATGATTATCCGAGTTATTCGGAAAAATCTTTAGGTGTTCGCCGGCCAGTTTGATGCGCACCTCCTCATGAAATTTTTTGCTGATTTCAGCAATAAGTTCTTTTAAATCGTCCGAGTATTTCACCATTATAGGTGGGAGTTTCGGCTCCTGTGGAACTAAAGGTTCGTCAGTATCACTTTCATCAACTGCTAAGTTGGCATACTTATTTGCAAGTCCAACAGTAGTAGCATTCGCTTTAGCAGCAGAATTTTTGACGGTATGCTTCTTAGCGGGTTTAATAAACCCATCTTCAGAATTTGCAGAGGGAGCTGGCCTCTTAGATCTTTTGCTTGGGATGGTTACTCTGGCAGCACTATGACGCGCGCAGTTGACGATTGGACAAAGACCAAGCCCACTTACCTGGTTCTCAGCGGCGATAACAGCTTCTTCAGCCTTCTTCACGGTGGCAGCGGAGGCCTTCAGTGTCTTTGCCGTAACAAGACCAGCATCCATAAGGATCTGCTGCTGTGTGATAGCTTGAGTGGCCAGTTCATGGAGTTTCCGGCGTTCTTGAAGGTGCTGCTTAGCAGCAGTGATTTTCAAACAGATTTCCGCCTCGGTGAGAACAGGAGCAGGAGTTTCTTGAGTGGTGGAAGCCTCCAAGGGGACATCATTGACAGTTGTCTGCATGGCGCATTCCGTAGGAGAATCAATCTCCATTGATGAGCGTGATTGAAATAACGGGGAAAATTTGTTGGAATATTCCGCCATTACGCGAAGAGCTTCAGTCAGATCCCCACGATCGTCTTTACGCTCGCAATCCATAGACACAAAACATAGCAATATCAAAAAGAAAATCAGAGATACTAAATAACTCAAATGGCTCCACTCTCTAACTCGCTAACTCCAGATGCTCTGAGAAACTGAAAAATAAACCAAATATAAAATGTCACCTGAAAATATTTGTGGTAGTTTAGAGGAAAACATGGTTTCCTTTATACAAATATGCTTTGAAGATCATGATGATTAGTCTTTTGGGTTTTTGAACGAAAACAGCTAAATTGAAAATTGGACAGTTGAATTATCTGGAAAGATCCACATTTATGGCAACGAAGATTTGTGTTGGTGTGAAGCAGTCGCTAGCTTCTATCTTGAGTTGGAATCCTTTGAAGTTCATTGAAAAAGGAAGCAGTGTTTGTTGCCAAAAACTCCTCCGAAACGGCTCGACCGATTCTTATGAAAATTTTTGTGCATATTTGGTAGGTCTGCGAATCGGTCGTAATCTATTTTTTAAACCCCTAAGTGATAAGGGGGGTCCACCCCTAAATATTTTTTAAAATTTCTTTGGCAGACCAATACAGTGGCAACAGTGTAGCGGTTGTTTTTTTTCGAACAATATAATGACTATTTTTAGATGGCGCCGTGTCTCGATGCCTGTACTACATAACCGTAAAATTTTCATGTTCTGAATATTATTGTTTTATGTACTACTTTAAATGTTGTGAAAATTATGTATGAAATTTATATTATTTCTATGCGAAATAAATCAAATGTATGCAAGTATTACCTGATTTGATTATCAATATTTTTTTTTATTTTCTAAGTTTGAATTTGAATTGGAATAAAATATATGGAATGAAAAGTTGTGAATCAAAACATTGAACTTTTCTATGCTTAAAGTTTGTCAACATGTGTTTTATTTGATTAAGAATTCTAAAAAGAAATGTGATCTATGCTTAAAGTTTGTCAACATGTGTTTTATTTGATTAAGAATTCTAAAAAGAAATGTGATCTGCAAGATAATATAATATATTGATAATATTAATTTGATGAATTTTAAGCATTTTTTGAAAAGTGTCAAAATGAAGTAAATGGTACTTTTAAATTGGAAGTTATTTAAAGAAAGCAAAACAAATAAATAAGTTTTTATATTAATAAAGGAGAATTTAAAGCTCAATAACATTTTAATGTCTGTACATTTGTTTTTATTTACATTTAGAAGTTGGTTTTAATTATTTCTTATTTGAATTTTTATGCATTTTGTGTTCATTTAAAACCATAATACCCATATATTTTTATTTAAATGCTTTGAAACTTCATGTAAAAGTTTTCTTTAAATGTATGAAAGGAATAGAACATGGAAATTAACCTAAATTCATAGATTATTTTTATTTCAGTTTTTAAACTAAGAATTTTTGTAAATAATTTTAAAGAAATATGATGAATTTTAAGCATTTTTTGAAAAGTGTCAAAATGAAGTAAACTCTGCAATTATTTGATATAATGATAACATTAAAATTTTATAAAAGGTATTATAATAGTTGCAAGTTGAAAATCAAGGACATTTTTTTTTTCAAAAACTTTTGTTATTTGAAAAACAAAGAATTTGAGTGATTTTGAATATTGTCGAAGAAAAATTGATAAATGGTACTTTTAAATTGGAAGTTATTTAAAGAAAGCAAAACAAATAAATAAGTTTTTATATTAATAAAGGAGAATTTAAAGCTCAATTTTTATTTCAGTTTTTAAACTAAGAATTTTTGTAAATTTAAAGAAATATGATGAATTTTAAGCATTTTTTGAAAAGTGTCAAAATGAAGTAAACTCTGCAATTATTTGATATAATGATAACATTAAAATTTTATAAAAGGTATTATAATAGTTGCAAGTTGAAAATCAAGGACATTTTTTTTTTTTTTTTCAAACTTTTGTTATTTGAAAAAACAAAGAATTTGAGTGATTTGAATATTGTCGTAGAAAAATTGATAAATGGTACTTTTAAATTGAAGTTATTTAAAGAAAGCAAAACAAATAAATAAGTTTTTATATTAATAAAGGAGAATTTAAAGCTCAATAACATTTTTATGTTTGTACATTTGTTTTTATTTACATTTAGAAGTTGGTTTTAATTATTTCTTATTTGAATTTTTATGCATTTTGTGTTCCTTCAAAACATCATAATACCCATATATTTTTATTTAAATGCTTTGAAACTTCATGTAAAAGTTTTCTTTAAATGTATGAAAGGAATAGAACATGGAAATTAACCTAAATTCATAGATTATTTTTATTTCAGTTTTTAAACTAAGAATTTTTGTAAATAATTTTAAAGAAATATGATGAATTTTAAGCATTTTTTGAAAAGTGTCAAAATGAAGTAAACTCTGCAATTATTTGATATAATGATAACATTAAAATTTTATAAAAGGTATTATAATAGTTGCAAGTTGAAAATCAAGGACATTTTTTTTTTTTTCAAAAACTTTTGTTATTTGAAAAACAAAGAATTTGAGTGATTTGAATATTGTCGTAGAAAAATTGATAAATGGTACTTTAAAATTGAAGTTATTTAAAGAAAGCAAAACAAATAAATAAGTTTTTATATTAATAAAGGAGAATTTAAAGCTCAATAACATTTTTATGTATGTACATTTGTTTTTATTTACATTTAGAAGTTGGTTTTAATTATTTCTTATTTGAATTTTTATGCATTTTGTGTTCCTTCAAAACATCATAATACCCATATATTTTTATTTAAATGCTTTGAAACTTCATGTAAAAGTTTTCTTTAAATGTATGAAAGGAATAGAAAATGGAAATTAACCTAAATTCATAAATTATTTTTATTTCAGTTTTTAAACTAAGAATTTTTGTAAATAATTTTAAAGAAATATGATGAATTTTAAGCATTTTTTGAAAAGTGTCAAAATGAAGTAAACTCTGCAATTATTTGATATAATGATAACATTAAAATTTTATAAAAGGTATTATAATAGTTGCAAGTTGAAAATCAAGGACATTTTTTTTTTTAAAAACTTTTGTTATTTGAAAAACAAAGAATTTGAGTGATTTGAATATTGTCGAAGAAAAATTGATAAATGGTACTTTAAAATTGGAAGTTATTTAAAGAAAGCAAAACAAATAAATAAGTTTTTATATTAATAAAGGAGAATTTAAAGCTCAATAACATTTTTATGTATGTACATTTGTTTTTATTTACATTTAGAAGTTGGTTTTAATTATTTCTTATTTGAATTTTTATGCATTTTGTGTTCCTTCAAAACATCATAATACCCATATATTTTTATTTAAATGCTTTGAAACTTCATGTAAAAGTTTTCTTTAAATGTATGAAAGGAATAGAACATGGAAATTAACCTAAATTCATAAATTATTTTTATTTCAGTTTTTAAACTAAGAATTTTTGTAAATAATTTTAAAGAAATATGATGAATTTTAAGCATTTTTTGAAAAGTGTCAAAATGAAGTAAACTCTGCAATTATTTGATATAATGATAACATTAAAATTTTATAAAAGGTATTATAATAGTTGCAAGTTGAAAATCAAGGACATTTTTTTTTTTCAAAAACTTTTGTTATTAGAAAAACAAAGAATTTGAGTGATTTGAATATTGTCGAAGAAAAATTGATAAATGGTACTTTAAATTGGAAGTTATTTAAAGAAAGCAAAACAAATAAATAAGTTTTTATATTAATAAAGGAGAATTTAAAGCTCAATAACATTTTTATGTATGTACATTTGTTTTTATTTACATTTAGAAGTTGGTTTTAATTATTTCTTATTTGAATTTTTATGCATTTTGTGTTCCTTCAAAACATCATAATACCCATATATTTTTATTTAAATGCTTTGAAACTTCATGTAAAAGTTTTCTTTAAATGTATGAAAGGAATAGAACATGGAAATTAACCTAAATTCATAAATTATTTTTATTTCAGTTTTTAAACTAAGAATTTTTGTAAATATGTAAAAAAAAGTTTGTGTCGACAAACTTTAAGCATACAAAAATGTATAAATAATTAAGATATAAATTTGAAAACAGTATATTACCTACATAAGGATATTCCCAGCATAAAAATATTTGCAAAGGAAAAACTATTCATGTTTTATTTATTTTTGAATTATCAAGTTTTGCAACAATATCACATTTTTGCAATGTTTATCCATATTTTAAAGAATAAATTGTATAAAAAATAGTTAAAGTTGATATTTTTATGTGAAATTCAAAGGTTTTGAATGTATTTAATCAAAACACTTGAAAAAGGACTAAATATTTTAAATCCAGGTCATTTATTATTAAAAAGCCTTTGCAAGTAGGAGGAAGTTGTAAAAAAAATTTGTCGAGCAAATTTTAACTTTTTCAAAACAAAGCTCAGAAAATATTTAGAGCTTTAAGGAAAAATAAAACTATATTTTTTAATAAATAAGACTATGAACTTGATAATTCAATGGCATTTTAATATATTTACAACATTTTTAAAAGTAATATCTCCAATTAAAAGTTGTTTTTAGCTTTTTCTCAGAATGAATTTTTATGCTTTTTGTTTTCATGTGAAGCACCATAACACAAGTAATTTTGATCCAAATGTTACAAAACTTTGTATTTATGTTTTTCATAAATGTTTACAGGTAATAAAACTCTGAAATGATTATAGCTACATAAATATTTTTTATTTTAATTGTTAAGCTTGGAATTACATGCAAATTTTGAAAGAATTTTGTGTCGACAGCATTTAAACTAGCACAAAATAATAAAGATATAAATTTACCAGAGATCCATTCCCTGTAATATGTTAGTACAAACAAATACAAACTTAGAAATTTAAAAATATTGATTTGATTTTGAGTTATCATGTTTTGTAACAGTATCAAGTTTTGGCCATTTTTACCCTTATTTTAGCTTATAAAAATAAAAAAATAATAATAATAATGAAATTTTTTTATGTGAAATCATTAGTTTTTAGATACATTCAATCCAAAAATGTGTACAAAGATAAAAAATTTCAAAAAAATTCATTCGAACGTGTTCGTGTACCTTAAACAATCGTTTACATTTTATTGTGAATTTTTTTTTAAGTCATTTATTATTATATCTCGATTTTATTTTAATTGTATTGTATTTTTTCAATTATCATTTTCAGTAAAATGCCACCAAAAAAATCTAACCTCAACAATACCCGTAGGCGTGAGGTACGACGTAGACGTGCTGAGAGGGCCCTCATGTCAACAAATCAAACCACGACAGCAAACGATAACAATACCAATTATAGTATCTAATAATTTAACGTAAATACACATATATATAAAATTAAAAGAAAGATACATATAAAGTTCTGAAGTATTCTAAACAAAATGAGGAAGGTTTTTATTTATTTGTTTATTCTTTTATTTCTTTTTAATTTATAAATATATAAAAAAAAAACAAATAAAGATAATGAATAAGCAGAGTTTAAGGAAAGGGTTCGACATAAATACAAGTAAAACAGAAAGAAATAATTTAAAAATAGAATGGAAGTAGAACGTAAGGAGAAATGATTGCGAAAACACCATGTTTATGACAAGTATGACCACGTTATATCTAAAACTCAAAAGTCGTTTTTGACGAAATAGCATGGGTATCTCATGTTTGGCTTAGAAGTGGAATCCTTCCACGAATCTATAATTGTATGACTATGATTCGTCATAATTGAATGAAATTTAATACACACTTGAGCGGTAGTGGTACAAATAAATGATTAAACGTTCAAAGCAAACAAACGATAACAAGAGATCGGAATCAGTATTTTGTGTAGCCACCACGCGCCGCAATAAAAGCTGCTACATGACGTGGAATGGAGTCAAACAAATTTTGAATGTCTGCCTGAGGAAGAGCATTCCATATTGTTTGTATGCGCACCTAAAGTTCGTCTGCAGAAGCAACAGGAGGAGGATCACGAATGAGACGCCGACCAACGAAATTCCTCACATGTTCAATCGGCGACATATCCGGGGAATACGCAGGCCAAGGAAGAAGCTGTACCTGCCGCGTTGCAAAGAAGGATTGAACAGTCCTAGCGATATGAGGGCGGACATTGTCTTGTTGAAATACAGCGCCTGGAAAGCTTTGAAGGAAGGGAACAGCTTGGGGCGGTAGAACTTCACTGATGTACCGGTTGCTTTTCAGATTGCCCACAATTCTTAGCAATTGAGATCGTCCATGATATGCTATGGCACCCCAAACCATAACTCCGGGTGTTCGTCCACTGTGGCGTTCGATAATGCACTCCAGAAGGTGGCGTTCACCGGCATAGCGTCTGACACGAATGCGGCCATCATGGTACCACAAATTAAAGCGGAATTCGTCAGAAAACACGAAATGCTGCCAATCAGCACGCCAGTCTCTATGCTGAGCGGCCCATTGTAGCCGCAGGCGGCGATGGTTTAGTGTGAGTGGGATCCTGTATAAAAGAGTCGTTGCGTGCCGTCCACGCTGCAGCAGACGTCTACGAATTGATGAAGCACACAATGAAACACCTGTAGCTATTGACCACTGTGCTGCCAATTGTCTAGAGGAAGCTGTACGGTCCATCAGCGCCATGCGGACCAGGTATCTATCATTGCGATCTGACGTCACATTTCGGAGTCCACTCCCGGATTTCCGAGTTGACCGACACTGGTCCAAAGTCCGCATCACTGTGCTGCTGTTACGCCGCACACGAGTGAATACTGCACGATAAGACAATCCAGCTTCACGAAGGCCGATGATTATCCCCCGTTCAAACTCTGTAAGTTGTTCAAATCTCGCTCTCTTTCGTCGAAGAGGCATACGTGACGATTGAGCTAACGTTTACCACTAGCAGATAAACATACACGCCTAGCTACAGTCGTCTATTTTTTCGGATCCATCCGCCGTTCATAGGGCGCTGCTCAGCATACGCATGCGCTACGGATTTGAAATTCTAATCATTTGCATATCATGCGCTAATTTGCATTTCCTGATAATTTCAGCTCACTCGCGTAAGTCCTTCATGGTGTTGCAATTTTCACAAACATGAGTATACATTGCTTAAAAATAACCTTAAGTTTGAAACAAAACAATCTTTTAACAGTCGATAAATATAGAAATATTTTATGATTACCTTTAAAAAATAATTCATTAATAAATGAGTAATAACTGTATGCTATTCAAACAAGCTTAACCGTCTGATAAAATAAAAAATTCATTACGATAGTATTTCCTTAAGTAAGAAAGTTTTTGCTTGAATAAATAAATAAACAAATCAAAATTTTTTTTTCAAAATCATACAAACTTAAGGGACATGAAAAAAAGACAATATAACACAGCAGCAATCTATTTAATACTTTTACAATTTGTATTGCGTCCCTTTTAAAAAATTATCTTTCCTTAAGAAATCCACGTGTCTGTGGTGGGGACAGTTTTATGGATTAACCAAATTCCTTTATCAATTTTTTATCTTTTTAACAAACCATTAAAATACTATTAATCCACTTTTTTTGCTGTTTTATTAATAAAATTCTATCTTGAAAAATTCCAAAACAAACGGGCTTAAGTCTTCATCATCAGAAACAAAGGGGAAAGAGCTATTATCTTACATCTCATCTTGGGCATTCAAAAAACATGGCAGCCCACACTTTGTGAACAACATCGAATTGCAGTCATTTCTGTCTCGTGTTTAGAAAGAAATTTTCAATTTTCTGACAACATAAGCCTCTTCGATACTTTTATGATCCTCAGCCTTATATACTATTGTCCGTCAATTAAGAATTTTTCTCTTATTGGAACGTTTCTGAAAAGAGTGATGCCAGTTTTTTTTTTTAAAAAAAAAGAGAAAATGATCGTCTGCTTTTGTCAGACGATTCCTCTTTCAACAGCAGGTGTTCTTTTTTTTTTTTTGGAGCATTTTTTGTCCTCTTGATTGAATTTTTCTCTTTGCTCTGTTTATGTGATGAAAATAATAAAAGTTGCATAATTTCCTTTTCTATTGTTTTTTCATTTATTTTTTTTCCTATTCATCTCGTAATTATCGCGACTTCTCAATTCCAGGATTATTTTTTTTTGCTGAATTTGTAGAACAGTTTATAAGAACTAATATGTATATAAAAATGTTAACGAAATTTCATTTCCTATCCGTCCAATTATCTCTGTAATTTTTTCTGAAAAACGTAAATTATTCTATTACTACAGCATTTTATAGATTTTGATATTAAATCTTTTATTTTGTTATTTTGATTATTAAATCAAATTTGATAACTCATAATTGATTAATTTTGATATTAAACCTTTGATATTTGTTTATTATACGGTAAGTACCTTTTTTTTTGTATGTGTTTGTAAAGAAGTACAACTAAGTGATGATTTAGAGAATTTTTGTTGATTATAATTAACATTTTTTTAAGAAAACTACCATATGAAATATTATTAAAAAACTTTTTAATGTCTTACTAGAACAAAATGTTATAAATACCTAATTAAAAATAAATTTAATAACAAAATATTTTTTTATATACAGGGTGATTAAAATTAAAGTACCACTTTCAAAATGCCGTAAAAAAGGAGCCACTCGTCTCAATGAATTCAAATTTGATTTGAAGACACTTGAAGAAAGGGGAAACGATACGGCATCAAAAAAAAGTTACAAGTTCAAATAAAGTGAAATTAACGACATTTGAAAACATTCCTGGTACTTTTATTTAATGAAGTCACAGTAAAATCAAACATGGTTCTTGAAAACATTTCATGCATTTTCATTTCACGAAGTCAAATAGAGTAAAACTAACGACGCTTGGTAACATTTCGGACACTTTTTTTTAATGAAGTCAGATATAATAAAATTACGCATGACATTTGGCACTTTTATTTAATGAAGACGAATAGAGTAAAATCAATGGCATTTAGAAACATTTCGTGTGCAATGAGTTTTTATAATATTTTTAAATATTATTTTGTGAGTAACACAAATCTGAAAGTAATAAGGAAGACACAGAGAAAAAGTAAATAATTCGACCTGTCAACTCAAACCTCACCCCCAGTTTCATGTCAATCTCCGGTATGATTAATGAAAGGAGCATCCAAGAACTTTTTAAAATTGCAGATTGACACCCTCTAATTGCAGCGAACTTTCTTCGTAACTGCATTTATTAGAAGAAAAAAAAGAGGAAGGAAAGGTTTGCGAAATGACTTCGTTAATGGCAGTGATTTTTACGGCTTCATTCCTCACCTGGTGTTCTGCCGGTAAACAAACTCTCCCATGTTAAACCGCATTAGAATGTGAGACAAGAACGTGATGGTTTGCTCGATATCGTTCGAAATTTTAAAAATAGAAACAGAAAAAATTTCTTAAAGACATGTAGAATAAATTCTGGAAACTTAATATATATATTAACTTTTAACATTTTAAGGATAATTGAAAAAAATGTTTCTTCTCTCCAATAGAATTATTTATGTTTGCCAATGCTATTAAAAGGGCCTGAATGGCCGAGTGGCTAGCGCTCTGGCGCTCGGTACTACAGGTTTCGGGTTCAAGTCCCAGCGATGCCATGGATATTTGTGGTGGCCCAGAATCCACTTTAAGCTGCAGTTCCCGGTCACATATGACAGCAAGAGCTTCACGGAGCCAAGTCAGACTTCTACCTATGGGTGTTACATCACAACAGAAGCTACCCCTTTTCCTTCCAACCATGTTTTCATACGTGTTACTGGGCTTGATATAGATGATTAGCAAGTGGGATAAGAAACAACAATAAATAAATACGCGCAGAAAAAGGAAGACAAGGGATGATATCACATCAAATCATGTACGAAAAGGATGGGTTCTTTTAGAATTGGTTTGGTTTGAGGGTTACATAGACCGGGATCTACCGTTTAAAGTGGATTCTGAACAGCTCACAAACATCCATGCCACCTAAAGTAATTCGTAACTATCTTTCAGACAGACACTTTGTTGTCGCAGTTGGGAATACTGATTCCTCAATTCGTGATATTCACGCTGGTGTGCCTCAGGGCTCCATTCCTCTATAATATCTTTATAAACGATATTCCGCAAAAGAACAATATCAAAATTAGTCTTTATGCTGACGACACTTCAATCTTAAGGCAAGGCCGAAAAACTTGCACTATCCAGGAAAATTTGCAAAATTATATCATTGATTTAGAAAAACGGCTCATTAACTGGAAGATAAAATTATATGTAGACAAGACTGAAGCAGTTCTTTTCACTTGCAAAAAATCCTATAACCCTCCTAGTATTAAAATATATAATAATTATATCACCTGGACTGAAGAAACTAAGTACTTAGGAATTTTTCTTGATAGTAAACTTAACTACCGATCGCATATCTACAACCTTAGAAATAAATTCAATGCTCAATTTAGAATTCTCTATCCTTTAACCAATAGAAATACAGCCTTACCGCTTAATCTCAGAATTCTAATATATCTCTCTTATCTTCGTCATGTATTAACTTATGCAAGCCCAGTTTGGGGTTCTGTTGCTCGTACAAATTTTGAAATTATTCAAAGGCTTGAGAACAAAACTCTCAGAATGTTAACGAATTCACCCTGGTACTTTCGTAATGACGATATTAGACGAGCTCTCTCGATTCCAAGTTTAAGACAATTTGTTCACAAAATTTCTACTCAGTTCTATAATGATATGTGAAACATCAATAACCCTGTATTAAATATCCTACAAAATTACGATTATGATATTTCTTCCCGCAAACGTTAGCAAAAGATCTCGCACTGTTCTTAATATTTTAAATTAATTCCTTACAACTGCCTAGATGAAAAAAATTCGCTTTTCTCCTAAGTTATTTTTCTCCTAATTTGACCTTTGCTCATTCTGTTTTATTGCATGCAACTGATTTCATCAACTACATTTTTGTTATTTTTCATTTTATAATTTTATTAAATAAATAATTATTTAAAAAAAAGGGCATTTAATTATCTATTTTGCTTATAAACTCAAAGGGCATGAGACCACCGCTATATTTCATCATTTCACAATGAAGGAGCCAGTGGCCGCTACTCGGCCAAGGATCTTGGTAATAATCTACAATAAGTACATCCATGCCACTCTAGCATTCGAACCTGAAGCCTGTTATATCAAAGACGCTAGCCACTTGGCCGCGTTCTTTTAGAATAGTGTGACGCTTTCTGTTTTATTACTACTGTTTGCTAAAAACCAATTGTATCTAAAGGGAAAATTTTGTTGGTAAACGAAACTTAGCAACGCTTTCGCATGCTTTGCGGTTTCCTTACTAAAATAAACTTGTTTGGTGCAAGGGAACTTGCATATCCATATGTGGATCGGCTCTACAGTTTGAAAACCTCTGCATGAAAAATAAAAGCAACAGCAAAAAAAGAAAGAAAAAAAAACATCCAAAAGAAATGCATTTAACAAATAGTAAAAAATATCATTCCCATTGAGTGAGATGAGAAATTACTTTCATCTACTGAAAAATTATTTTTCAAATGGTCAAGATTCAGTACCGTGAAATGGACTCTTTGCTTTAAAAATAAAAAAAATAGGATTTCCTGATCACATCTTAAATTGAAGAAAGTTTGATTCTCAAACAAAATCTTATCTCCAAATAAAAAAATAAAAAATGAAAATAAACGAAGTGAAGAATCATAAACCATCTCAAAATTCTCACCCATCAAGACACAATGCGAGACGAAACGATCCCTGATGGCGCACCGGAGACACCAAAAGCAACTTAAATCACGCCTAATACAAATAAAGGACATTATGAGAATCTCTTCTCTGCATCATAAACGCCCCAGCACCTTCTTCCAGCCGCAACAAGTGCCATCCAATAGTGCACTCACATCACCAAATGGAATGGTATGTGTTGGGATGATGAGTTTCTCTTCTACAATCTATTCTCTGAGATTGTCTTTTTGGTAGGTAGGTGTCACTCCTGCATGGTTTATGCTGAAATATGTCTCCTTTGGGTGTGATGGAGTTAAAAGGGAGATTGCAAATGTGTCTTTGTGAAGCTCGCGTATTGTTCCTGGTTGCTAGTTTTGGAAATATTACATTCACTTAGTAGCGAACAGTGTTTTGTTTGTTTAATTTTTTGCAAGAAATCATGGCTCTCTGCATTTTATTCGGTGCATTCGTAAGTAATATAAATATTTTACTACAGGGTGATTATAATTAAAGTCCCACCTTCAAAATGCTGTAAAAGAAGAACTACTCGTCACATTGAGTTCAAATTTGAACTGAAGATACTTGAAGAACGGGGAAACAGTACGGCATCAAAAACGTTAAAAATGTATTAATTGATGGCACTGTAAGAGGTATAAAGAAAGTGAATTCGGCTGTCCGTGGTATATTACATCGAAATGACAACGTATTTGGCATGAGTTGCACATTAAACCATCTGTAGTGGTCACTGTGCTTGATTGTTTCAGTGTTTTGACGTAACAAATGACTTTCAAGTCATTCAACAGTTGCGACACTGTTAGTGGAAAACTCACCCACCACGACAAGGTCATACCATATTGGATGGGAAAAAGGGGTGGAGCTTTTCCTGAGACTCTTTTTTTGATGCTATACCATATCCCCTTTCTTCAAATATCTTCAGTTCAAATTTGAACTCATTGTGACGAGTGGTTCTTTTCTTACAGCATTTTGAATGTGGAATTTTAATTATACTCACCCTATATTTTTATAAAATTATCTATAAAAATAAATATTTTTTAAAAATAATTTGAAATAATATTTTTTTTTTCCTTTTACTTACTTTTTATTTGTTTATGGACTGTTTTCGTTTAGGCACTTTCAAGTAATTTCTACTGTACCCGTTTCACATCATCCAATTCCTTCTATTAGCTCACACTCTCCCTACATATATCTTGTTCAAGTTTTCAATCGTGCATAAAATACTTTTTATTCATCCACTCAAGTTCAAATACATTTTTTTAATTTGTAATGGATGACACTTGATGTTTATGCAGTTTTTTCAAAAATTAATTCAGTAATTAAATTTAATTCATTAATTTTAGTTTTTTTAGATTTAAGTTGCATGTATCTACCAATAGATGGCGCCAGATAAACTTAAAAAAATAAATTAAAATTATTTATCAAGGTCTTTCTGCTTTATAGTGAAAAAAAAGTAGGAATTGACTTTCCAATTTTTTTTTATATTACTTGTTTTCAATGTTATTTACCCTCCAGTGATATCTCTCATCTCGCCAAGGTAAAAAAAAACTAGAAACACGAACTCCATTGGTGATATCGAGCCGATTCCAGGTTTCCTCTGGTGACTGATGACTTTTTAAAGCAACAAATAAAGACTGATGGCGTTTTAAGTAAACAATACAGTAGGAAGTTGACTGTATTGTTTCACAGGCTCTGTTGTTGTTTATTTTTTTAAGAAAAAGTAAGTAAGTTCTGATAAAAAAGAGTTTGGTTTTTCAAGGTGCTTATGTATAGACTTTAAAATAAATTGCACTTTCGGGATTTTTTTTCCGTAAATGTTCGAAATCATTAGTTTAGAATTCCAACCTTTTGAGAAATTCAGCCCTTCTTGATTCTACCATTCCCAATTTATATCGTATACAATATTCTATTTGTTATTCACTGAAAAATGGTCATATCTTTAGTTGCATTCAAATATTTTTTTTTCTTTAAGAAATATATAATCTTTCATATGCACGATGTACTGAAAATTTATTTTATAATTTAAAAATTATTTAACATCATATTCGATTATAATAAAACAGTTTTCAATTTCATTTCTCATTAAAAACAATAACTGCATTGTGACTAACGATAAGTGTAGATAAAAGCAAGAACATAAAAATATTTAGAAGTAAACAAAAAACAGATAATTATTCTACTACAAACTTGTCTTCCACCAAATATCACTAAGTATTTCATCTAAAGGATCACAGGCTGCACAAAAAATTAGAAATAAACATGAAACATCTATTTTAATCATTACCAATGCACAAAGTAAAATTTGTTATATAAAAATATAAATATTTTAGAAAACCTCTTGTAAAATTCGAAAGCATTTCTTTCAATTCCTTCTTTAGCTGACACTCTCCCCATATATATCTTGCTCAAATTTTCAATCTTTCATAAAATACTTTTTATTCATCCACTCAAGTTCAAATGCATTTTTTTAACTTGTTGTGGATGACACTTGATGTTAATACAGTTTTTTCAAATATTAATTCATTAATTAAATTTAATTAATTAATCTTAGTTTTTTTTTTAGATTTAAGTTGAAAGTATCTACCAATAGATGGCGCCAGTTAAACTTAAAAAAATGAATGAAAATTATTTATAAAGGATTTTCTGCAATAGAGTGAAAAAAAGTAGGAATTGACTTAAAAAATGTTTTTTTATATATTACTTGTTTTTAATGTTATTTATATTCCAGTGATATCTCTCATTTCGCCAAGACAAAAAAAATCGAAAGCAAGCGAACTTCGTCTGTGATATCCAGCAGATTCCAGGTTTCCTCTGGTGACTGATGACTTTTTAAAGCAACAAATAAAGACTGATGTCTTTTTAAGTAAACAATACAGCAGGAAGTTGACTGCAGTGTTTCATTGGCTCAGTTGTTGTTTGTTTTGTTTTTAAGAAAAAGTAAATAAGTTCTGATAAAAAAAATGTTTGTTGGTTTTTCCAAGGTGCTTATCTATAGACTTTAAAATAAATTGCACTTCGGGGATTTTTTTCTTTTAGGTAAATGTTCGAAATCATTAGTTTAGAATTCCAACCTTTTGAGAAATTCATCCCTTCTTGATTCTACCATTCCCAACTCATATCGTATACGGTATCATATTTGTTATTCACTGAAAAACGGTCATATCTTTAGTTTCATTCAAATATTTTTTTCTTTAAGAAATGTATGATCTTTTAACTGTGCAATGTACCAAAAGTTTATTGTAGAATTTGAAAATTATTTAGCATCATATTTGATTATATTAAAATAATCTTCAATTTCCTTTTTCATTTACTGCATTGTGACTGCATTGTGCATTGCAATTAACTGCATTGTGACTAACGATAAGTGTAGATAAAAACACGAAGAACATAAAAATATTTAGAAGTAAACAAAAAACAGATAATTATTCTAGTACAAACTTGTCTTCCACAAAATATCATTAAGTATTTTATCTAAAGCATAGAATGGCGGGCAGCATAAAAGACTTCAAACATCTATTTTAATTATTACCAATGCACAAAGTAAAATATGTTATATAAAAATATGAACATTGTAGAAAACCTCTTTTTTTCCCAAATATACTGCATAAAATCTTATGGTATTCTTATTTTTGAAGAACTTGACAGAAGGTTTTAACTAGCAAGTATTCAAAATTTAATTTCATTTGTTCAGATATTTGTATAATTCATTATACATGCTTACCTGGCACTATTTATTTTTTTATCGGTTTATTGTCTTTTTACAGTTAAAATATATTTGTCAGCTCAAATATACGTTGCCAATTAGCTACATTGTTTAACACATTGGGGAAAGAAACAATACATAATCATATAGCTTTAGAATTCCAATATCCATAGGATCTGTTTCGAATGAAATCCACTGAATTTCAGATAATGCTAGTTGTAAATTTAAAAAAAAAATCAACACCAATCGATAGAGGTGAGAAAAGCAAATGAAATTAATTTTCAAGCATCTTACAATTCAAACACATCCTTTAGAAATCATATGATTATAATTGAGTTTGCATTTGAATTTGAGTTGCATATACTGAAAGTTTCAATTCCGATATATTTCGTAATAATATCTGAAAATATTTTAAATGAGGTGCATTCACTTTTCAAATTGTTTTCGTCGAAATAATGATTTTATTTTGTTCCATTGTAAATAACACTGAAACAACGTAACGTTTGGCTTAAAGTTGAAAATTAAATTAACTAATATGATTTGTAATGTCCTCTGAAAGATATATGACCTTTATCCATTGAAAATCATTTAAAATTTCGCAATAATAATTTTTTTGATTAAAAAAAGGCATTTTAGGATATCATTTCACATTTGGAAGAAATTTTTCAATGGTATACAATTTGAAATTTTAAAAATTCGGTTACAAATATACGTTACCAACTTAGTTACATTGCTTAACATATTGGGGAATCAAACAATAAATAATCTACTAACTTCAGAATTCCAACATCCATAGATTTTGTTTTTAATAAAGTACCACATTGAATTTCAGATAATGCTAACTGTAAATTAAAATAGAAAACCAACTTCAATCAATAGAGATGAAATAATTAAGTGAAATTAATTTTTACATGTCTTAAAATTCAAAAGTATCCTTTAAAAATCATAGTATTATAATTGAATTTGCATTTGAGAATCAAATTTGCATATTCTGAAAATTCCAATTCCGATAATTTTTGTAGTAATACCTGGCAGCATTCAAAATGAGATGCATTCTCTATTTGATTTGTTTTCGTCGAAATAATTATTCTTTTTTGTCATGACCGATAAAAAAAAATTGGGACAACACAACGTCTGACTTGAAGTTGAAATTAAATTAACTAATATATTTTGTTATATCAATTGAAATGTGTATGACCTTTAACCGTTGAGAATTATTTAAAATTCCACAATCATAACTTTTTGATTAAATAATGGCATTTTAGGCCATTATTTCGCATTGGGTCCAAAATTTGTAATGGTGTATAATTAGAAATTTTAAACAAAATAACTACAAAATTTATACTGTATTTATAATGAAAACGTTATTGGATTTGTCATGGTTTGGGTTGGTTTGTCGCTCTACGGTCATCTTGTGCGCACTTTGGGCTAAAAAGACCGGGACCTACAGCTTAAAGTGGAATCCGCACCACTACAAACTTCCATGGCACCGCCGGGATTCGAACCCGAAATCTGTGGTACCGATCACCAGAGTGCTAGCCACTCGTCCATTCAGGTCCCTTGGATTTGTCATGAGATGAAGTCAAAATATCTGTAAAGACTATATTTCAGTGGATTTTTTAAATGTATTTTTATTCTTCTTTCGGAAGTATCCGAAGTTGGTTTGGTTTGGTTTATCGCTCTACGGACATTTTTTCCCCAGTTGGTACTAATTAGAGATTGGCCGATTGTTTAAAGTGAATTCTTATCCATTCAAAAATATCCATGCCACCTCCAGGATTCGAAACTGAAGCCTGTGGCAACCAAAGACCACATAATTGCATAGAACCAGATAATTTCCCCTATTTCAATTTTTATAAAAATCTAAAATTATTTCACTATTTTTGTTGCGGAATGAATGAATAAATAAATTATTTAAAAGAAGCATAACTTAACAAGTAATATAGAAAAACAATTGTTAAAGTCAATACTTACTTTTCCCAATTACATCTGGCGCCATCTATTGATAGATACATGCAACTTAAATCTAAAAAAATATATAATTTATTAGTTAAATTTAATTAATGAATTATTATTTGAAAAAACTGTATTAACATCCAGTGTCATCCACTACAAGTTCAAAAAAACTGTATTTGAACTTGAGTGAATGAATAAAAAGTATTTCATGAACGATTGAAAATTTGAACAAGATATATATAAGGAGAGTACGTACTAATAGTAGGAATTGAAAAAAAAAGAGAGAATTATAAGCAATCCGTTTTGTATGCCATATTCATATATTTATTGTAACATAACCGAGTAACCTTAATATATACTATAAAAACTTTAAATAGTCTTACTTTTTTTTAACTTTTAGTAAATTTTGTGCCATTTTTGTGCCATGAAAAAAATGAACCAGATTGTTTTCAATCATTTATAAAATTCTAGAATTATTTGAAACAATAAAGAAAGAAAGAAAATAAAAAGGCTACAAATAAATGAATAAAGTAAAATCAACATAACTTAAAGACAGAATTGTAGGCAGTCGATGTTAGATGCCACATCGATATATTTATTGTAACATAACCGAGTAACTTTAATAAAAACTATAAAAACCATAATAAACATTTTATATGGCCTTTTTTTTTTTTTTTTTTTTTTTTTTAACTTTAGCAAACTTTGAGCCATTTTCTTTATGTCCGTAAAACAATCTTCTTCCTGTTTCTATAAAACGCACTTCTGGTATCCAAAGATAATAAATAAAATATATAAGAGGAACTCGGTGCCATAGGTTTCGGATTCGAGTCCCGGCGTTACTATGAATGTTTGTAGTCGTTTGGCATGCATTTTAAACTTTAGGACCCGGTCTAATAGGATCGTAGAGATTTGCGGCGGTAATGTTACTCGCGTCCGTAGCATGTCTTCCAGTTGAACGTGCCTCCTGGATAGTGCTAAATGAGTAACAGCGGTGCAGCCCGTATTATTCTTAGATAATTCTTAATAAATTATTCTTAAAATAAATATGCTTATTTATTCAGTAAAATTTCGAGTGAGTTTAATTTTATGGTTAAATTAAGGTGATTTAAAGTGTTTGATGAAATTGTTTTAAAAGTTCGAAATGGTATTATACGAACATTTACATTCAATTAAGCTATAATATTCATTAAAAACCAGCAATTACAGATTTAGAGACACATTATAAGACTAAGTTCAAATAAACTAGCACAGACTGAAGAAATACATTTTCTGGCACAAATTTTATGTAATCTTTCTCTGTTTATAGACATCCGGTAAAAACTTTACTGAAAACCACTTTAAAATAAATAAAAATATGAAATTTTTTAACAGGAGATTCTTTCAAAATGAATTTAATTAAAAACTAGAAATTTAAGCAAACCATACATTTCACTAAATTACTAGCAATCTAAAGCAATTTATGTAACAAATTTATTTTGTTCAGAAAAGTCGTTTAAAATATTCTGATGGAATAAATTCCTATTCATTTAAAATTAAAAAATTTTTTACTTAATATTTAAAATCTGTTTTCAAGCAAAATAATTTTTGATATAAATTATTTTAAAATTATTATGTATAAATATATTTTATCACAATTAATTAAAATATATTTTTAAAATTATTATAGAATTCGAACCACTACAAAAATCCATAGTGTAGTTTCTATTAGTTGAATATAAAATATCACAATTAATATAGATAAGTCAACAATTACAAATTTTTCGATTTTAATGAAATTGTCGCTACAAATTAAATGAAATAATTTTATAGTTACACTTGGACTTCTAATTATTTTATTATCTTACATTTACAAACAATCGCTTTTTTGTATTTGATATGAAAGAAAATGTGAAACTGTATCATGTTATTTCTGCCTTAACAATTGTAAAGGAACATCCATATTTGAAATAACGATGAAGAAGTTTTCAAAAACAAATTTTCTCTTCATAATAAGTACGCATATAATTATAATTAGCGATAGACACATAATTAGTAAACATAATTTCAAAAAGAAGTTTAACAGATTAGCATTTCTTGCACTGTTATAAAAATTCGCGTGTTTCTGCAAAACATCAAATAATACTTAGTAAATCGTGTACTGCGAATCAATTAAAAACACTTTTTATACATCTAAAATTTTATTGGACAATTAAAATTATGTACATTATGACAAATACAAAATACAAATATACAATATTATAAAAAAATTGATTATGATACAGTAAAACTTTTTTGAGACAGTTGAACAATTCTAGTCAAATCTTAAAAATCCTTTAAAAGCAATTTTTTCAGTTTAAAACAATACTTATGCTGCATTAAATATAATGTTTGTCTTTTATTAATAAAAACACTATTTTTCTATCCGATTGATCTTACATTTCTTACAGTTGAACGTGTTTAAATACATTAACTTACACATGCAGAACGATCTTAGCTCAATTTAGATGGAAACAAATTGTTTTAAATTTCATTATTGCGTATAAAAATATTCTAAGGGACAGTAGCAAGGGATTAAATTTTTATAATATTAAAATCACAATGCATAATAAGTTTTGTCTTCTATTATTACTATGTTCATTTTGTTAAGAGCGATGTTTCCCTCTGCGAGTAATGTTTGAGTAGCAGATGGGCTGGGCGTGTCCTCTGGAGTTGCACATGTGCTAAGCGTGTCCTCTGAGTTGCAGTGGGCACATGTCCTGCTGTGCTGGGCGTGTCCTCAAGAGTTGCTGTGCTAGTTGCACAAGAGTGTGCTAAGCGTGTCTTCGGGAGTTGCACATGTGCTAGGCGTGTCCTCGGGAGTCGCAGATGAGTATTCAGGTGGGCATACGTCTTCTCTGAGTTTTACAGATTCTTCTGTGGTACAAGTCTGCATATGTTTATTCAAATTCCATTTGAATTTATATACTTTTCCACAGTTATCACAAACAAGAGGTCTTTCTTCAGAATGTGCTTTCATATTGGCAAAAGAATGTTCTGCCGCATTCTTCACAAAAATATGGCATTTCTCCGGTATGAAATTTTTCGTGATCCTCCACATATTCCTCTCGACTGATTATGAATGTTCTTCCACATTCTTCACATAAATAACTCACTTCCTTAGTGTGGATTTTCTGATGACTGTTCAAAGTGCACATTTGATTGCAATAAGTTATGTGAAAGTGTAAAAGGGTTAAATTTAATGCGAATAAATTATGTAACAAGTGTTTATTATATTTTAACTTGCATACGGAAAAACATCGAAAGACAAAGAAATGAAAATTAAAGATGTGACGCCAACAACAATGTAGTAGTCTAGACAATTTCTGAGAAAAAACAGTCAGTTTAAAGTAATATCTGATAGTGTCCTGTAATAGCTGTTGCCATATAGCAAAAGAGCGGTTATAGTCTCCCTTTCTGGCTTCATCAACATCCCAGCAAAGAGCCAGTAAGGAAGGACATTGCAGCTCCTCTAGAAGAGCTTTCTGAAGCACACTGATCATTGTGACCCGGTATTAGAATTTGGATATCTATATATCATTCACGATTAGTGCTATGGCATATTTAAGTGCCATAAGATAAAGAATTAACTATTCACGTCGTGTAATCTAACCTTGTACAATCAATTTCCATCGGTTGCCTCTTTCAATTTTGGACAATGGTCCAAACAAGTCTATAAAGATTGCATAAAGTAAAGATTATCTCAAATTGCTGGAAGTAAACAGGATTATAACAAAATGGAACGCAGATGAGGTTAAAAAGAGATGAGGTTTTCATTTTTAACTTTGTATAGAGTGCATGCAAAACAATTATTTTCACATAGTTAGAGATATATTTCTTCACGCAAGTCCAATAGTAGCTTCTAATGGTTCTTTACAACTTATCTATAGAAGTTCTAAAATGCCTTCTTTTCTGTAATTTCCATCCATATTATCATTACGATGCTTCTGCATAATTAATTCACGTTCATGAGTCGGCAAGAGACAGTTAGTCGTCTTCCGAGTCAGAATCTAGTACACAGACATAGTACTCCATGATTTATGTTAAAGCATTGCTATTACCAGTCGGCAAGACTTCACTCCTTAGAATAGATGCAAAACATTCAATATTCGGTCTTACATTTTCATTTTTATTCTGGGAGTTCGGAATCTGTTTTGATGCTCTTATTGGCATGTAAGGTAACAACCATGTTAAAACTTCAGAATGTTCAACCTTTACTTCATACACGAGGCGAAAGAGCTTGAAAGCAATGACGTTGTCTTTACCAAGAATATATTGTACTTTCAAGTTGAAAGAATATTATTCAAGTGCGCATCCTGCAAGTCATCTGAATGTAAACTTGATGTTTAGAAGACATTTCAGAGGGTTTGGATGTCACGCTTACTTCTCTTCCCTCCACTGAGACACGACGTTTCTCCAGAGCACAAACGACTGCAAGAGCTTCTCTCTCAGTCGTTATGTATTTGTGTTAAAGTGATCAATCGGTTTGCTTACTGAATGGGGTGTTTCTTTTACCCTCCTCGTTGTAACAAAATAGAAAGAAGAGCGCAAATACTTATATTAGTTCATTAAATGTTTGGATCATCATCTTGGGTTAATATTGGAGTGTTTATGAGATGATTTTTAAGACATCGAATAATTTTTTTTTGCATGCATCCCCTCTTTATAATGAAATTTGTTCTGAGTAGTCTTCATATTTCTGCAAAGTTCAATATGTATTCGGGAATCTATAAATTGGTTTGAAGAAAAGTATATACATTTTTAACGTCTTTCGTATATCGTAAATTATGTAAAGAAGTATCAACATCGATGCCTTGTTGATTGATCCAACAATTTAAATATTTGACACGAAAGAAACAGGAACAATATTTCTCTCAATATTTCTGAGATGTGTTTTTTGAATGTCTGTGATGCTATTATAATTTCGGTGTTTTTTTTATGAGTTTTATCTTTCTTGTGTGATTTATTATGTTAGATGTTTTTATATACATTAAATATAATCTTTTTTCATTAATAGTGCAACTGTTTGAAATGTGCCGCTATTTATTATCCTGTAGAAATATAAATTCATTGCGCTTGAAATGAAGGGGTGGAAAATGGGTTGTGGATTGCCGTCCATTATTCTATATTAAGGCCACGAAGTACAAACAAGGCGTACAACTTTCTGATGCAATACATATCTACAGATTTTCCTGAGATTAATAATTTATTAAACATCAATGCTTAATTCTGGCAGTATGAAAATCATGACTTTTTCAAGCGTTCCTTTTCTGAATATAAACATTGAATCGTTCCTTAATATAATATAAACCTCAAAATAGTTTTGGATTAAAGTTTCGTAAGGAATAAATAAACTTAAATTGTAAATTGTAAATTGTAGAAATAGGTAATAGTAAATTAGTAATGTGGATATACGAATTTCCTCATATTTCATGAATCCGTCAAAGATCCATGTCATGTTTGGAAAATCTCGTGCAAATCCCGAGTAATTCTCTCGTGTTACTAATTCTAATGTTTTTGCATTATATTCAAAAGAAATAGTTTTTGGCGTGTTATTTCAACTTGCAGAATTACAACAAATTATTTAATTTGAAGACATGAAATAAACGCAATTCGGTTTGAATGAGATTATCAGTAACAAATGTTTATTGAAACTTATATTTCAAATAATTCATTAGTTGGACACTTTGATGTATACAAAACTATCAAGTAAGATTTAATGTCTGTAAACGTAAAGGAAAACAGTTTTCTATAAAAAAAATATCTTCCACACACTACTTGTTGGAGTCGGAATGGCAGATGTCTGCCGCTCTGGTGCTCAGTACCATAGACTTCGGGTTTGAGTCCTGGTGGTGGCTGGAGTATTTGTATCGGTTCAGAATCCACTTTAAACCTTAGGTCCCGGTCTCATATGGCCGTAGAGCGTCACAAAACCCAGACTGTAAAGGGCAATTCAGCTCTTGGCACAGTGATGTGATGTGATGTTATAGTAGTAGCAGTAGTAGTAGTAATACACTACTTGTGCAACATTTAAGTAACGCGTATTATAAAGGAACATATTTTATAAATTGACATGGGGCAATAAATGAAAATATTTACTGTTTAGAGTTCCTTTTTGAAACTAAAGCAAAGTTTTTAAAGTGATATTGCTATAAAAAAACTACTTAAGTTAATTTACAGTTAATATTAAAGAGTTCTAAAGTAAATGTTCTTAATATTTTATTACATAAAAAAACCCTTTTATTTCAAGAATTGCTGCACTTAATGTATCGAAACCAATTTGATAACACGTATTACGATTTTTGAATTTAATTTAACACTGATAATAAATATATACAAAAAAATTTTAGACTTCTTCTTGTTCTTTTTTTAAAGTAAGAGATTAAGTATAGGAACAACTTTATAAACCTGATACTTTTGGGGTTCATATGACTTTTTCTGGTAAACAAATATTGCAATTCCGATCGCTTGAATTATCATGAGATGTCAATGCACTCTTTTACCCTATTGAATTTATAAATGTTGCACTTTTTGGGTCAATTGGTTATGCTAACTACGGATTTACAATGATTAAAGCTTTAGCTTCGTAAAGGCATATGAGAAATATTTGTACAATGGAAAAATTTTAATACTTTTGACGATTTTACAATAATTTTTTGCCACATTAGGGACAAATTGATCATCTAAATTTTAATGTTGAATGGCGCCAATGAGACTCAAAAGAAGCCCTTCTTGAAATTTCTCCTTGTATCAATTTAATAGTTGACCAAATATGATATCTGATTTATTTTAATTTGATTTGTATTCTTTCAAAAGATTAGTAATAAATACTATTAATTTACATAATTATCGCTTGTTCTTTAAGCATGTTTCAGTTAAATTACTTAAAAAGAAAACTTGAAGATCTTATTGCAAAAAATCCATAAATCTGAAATCGCCAATTTCAGAATAAAATTAAAATGTTGCTTGTTGTAACGATTTGAGCATTGTAGTTAGTGTTTTAGATTGTTATATTATTGTATATGTGTCAGACTACTTATAATTACTTATGAACACAACCGGCTCATTTATTTATCTGCGTATGTTATTTTTTACAAAATACCAAGTAGATGTAGAATTCAGAATCAATAAATGATTTGATATTTAAATTATAAATAAAAATGAGCAAGGTAGATAAAATAATGAATTAGCATTTTTTTTTTCAAATAATGTGTATCCGAAAGGAGAAAAAAAGTTTATTTCTTAATAAGATAAATGCGTTGCTATGGCAACTAGAGTATCGTGACATATTCTATAAATATTTAACACTATTTATATCCAACAATGATTTTAAAAAATAAAAAATATACTCTAAATTCATGTAAATATAATTACATCTAAACCTGTGGTGAGTTACCACATCACATCACACCACCTATTTTATAACCTAAAAATTATTTTTACTAAATATTAAATACATAATTTGTGGAGTTCATTTGATTCAGAGTGCTAATTTTCAATTAATTAATGCCAATTAACTACTTTTTGTTTTTAATATAAATATAATATGTATTGCCATTGAATTGTAGTATATCGGTAATGTAGTCGGAACAATAAAATTCTTGTAATCTGAAAAACTATTCTCACAATGCCTCACTAATCCCAAATGTATATTTATCTGTCAGTATATATATCAGTATATCTTCCTATCTGTATATATGCCTGTCAGTATATATATCTGTATATTTTCCTGCCTGTATATCTGCATATATATGCATATATATATATATATATATATATATATATATATATATATTAGATATAGCTTATTTTTTGGGACACCCCAATAGAAAAACAACAAACGTTTGTATAGGTAAAACGTTAAATTTTAACTAACATCTATTATGATGCGATAGCAACCATCCACGTGGAATCAAAATTAAGAACTACAAACTAATAAATTGTGGCTTTCGTGAAATTAAATGCTTACAATTAACCGACATAATGCTATTTGCGATTACAGATGTACAATGTTTTTAAAATAAATGCATGTAATGCTACCTTAACAATATTCTAGATCTTTTTTTTATAATATATATATATATATATATATCCGAAAATAAATAAATCTGCATATAAAAATACACTTTTAATTTTAATCCTACATACACGTGCAAAATCATGTAATTAGAATTGTTCTTGAAATGTGAATGCTTTTCGCGTAAGTTTTTAATTTATCTTGCTGAACTTCACTTGGAAAAATAATATCTTTATTTTTTGTGCATGAATATTTTTAAAAATTATCTCATTGTTCACAATGATTTTTGCCTGGTTTAAGTGTATGAATAAAATGTAATATGTAAAAGTACAGAATATATTTTTATATATATTTTTTTTTTTTGAATAGTTTTCATAAAAATGGATTTATTTCATGTTTTTTTGTATATATTACATCGAAGTAACTTTTATTTATAAGTGAATGCAAAAAAAAAAAAAAAAAAAAAAAATTAGCAAAGATAATGAAATTTCATTATTTCAATAGGAAAATAAAAATCAAGACAAATGCATTATTTTCTTTATCCGAATTTATTAAATATTTTTTATATATTTTAAAAGAATCCCTTAAAGATTATTTATTAATGAAAAGTTTTGACTCATTATTGATATACTAAAGTCACAAAAATTCAGACAGGCGAAACTTAAAGAAAATTATTTTTAAACCATTGCATTGAATCAAAAATATAAATTATTTATATTAATTATATCAAGACAGTAGTCTTCTACATCAATATCAAAGTTCACCTATCTCAATTTGGAAACTTGTTTTAAATTTGCATATAAATTTGAGGTCTGATAAGCAAATAGGATTTATTTTTCCTTTCCTTGGAAAATGTTGACAGTTCAGCTGTTCTCCGTTTGATTTTCTACCAGAGCAATTCAGTTAACCTCCACCTAAGTAACAATGCGTTTATATAATTGCTGCACTCCGCTATAGGGTCTTACGATTTTTGAAAAAAAAACAAAAAAAACGTCTCTCTCAGATTCAAACCAACGATTTATCAAAAATTAAAAACACTTAAAACTGCCGTTCACATCAGTTTGCAAGGTATAGTTGGATCATTTACTGTGTAGAAAGTCGTAAAAAAGTCAAATAAAGTAAATAAAACTGCACAATAGGAAAAAGGAGAAGTTTTAAGGAAATTTAAAAAATTTTAATTTTAAATAATTAATTTTTTAAATAACACAAAAGTAAAATAACGCGAAAATAAATGACAAACTAATTAAAAAATGAACAGAAGTTAAACATTTTAACTTATAAATCTTTTTAGCAGTCCTGTCTTTCGTCCTATATACAATGCATTTCAGTAGGAGCTTCAATTGATAGACGAAGTCCGATGTTTTAATTTAGATATTAAAATATCTTATATGAGATTCTAAAATTTTGATTTGAAATCAGAAATG
>BPLQ01010655.1:2500-27238 GCA_021605075.1 Caerostris darwini | reverse complement strand
CATTTATTCAATTCCTTCTATTAGCTCACACTCTCCCTATATATATCTCGTTCAAATTTTCAATCATTAATAAAATACTTTTAATTCACCCACTCAAGTTCAGATACATTTTTTTAACTCTCAGAGGATGACACTGGATGTTAATACAGTTTTTTCAAATATTAATTCAGTGATTAAATTAAATTAATTAATTTGAGTTTTTTTTAGATTTAAGTTGCATTGAGTCGTTGTTGTGCTAAATTCGTTATTTTTTATCCTCTTCAGCTGAGAAAAAGATCTTCCCCCACAGTAATATGCAACCATCATACTAAGAAACAATTTGAAAATTACTTTTACATTAGGGAATGCTGATTGCACATGATCGTTAAATATTACTCTGTACAGATCCTGATGTTTCAAACTATCATGTTCCATTGAACCATGGGGATGACTATGTCTAACATATTTATGAAAATTCTTGAGTTCTTCTACAAGATCCATGTTTACATCTTCAAGATATGTTTACATAAGACGCTAACTATTCCGTGAATCTCTTTTTTTATTGTAGCTTCTAATTTTTATTACGAATGAAAAATCTTTTATATTGAGTATATATAAAAACCATTTTATATTGAGACCTTCTGTGCTAGACTTGATTCATACATCCATCACAGGTAATAAATGTTTTGATTCTGAACTTGTTTCTTGGCTCAAATGTCTCTAAAGAATTATCTTCATCATCACTGATGTGATCATTTTTTAGATCTGCTTTTCTTGCAAACAATATTAGCCAACTTTTCAACGCTTGTTCTTCAAAATGATAGAAAAAATTTCTGGAATCTTTAATAAAAAACGAAAGGGAGGCATACTCATTAGGGCAATATCTTCGGGCTGCCCCGAAGAAAGTAGGGGCCCTAAGCTATAGCTTGTGCAGCTCGTAAAAAATCCGACAGGTCTCATATTTGAACTTCTCAAACCCTCGTCTGATTGTGGAAGCATCAGCCGTGTCATTCCCAAATGCATCATCATTGTTTCGTGTTGCTTGGGTAGAAGAATGTCCAAGTTTATATTCATACAGAAAAATGATCCCTAATGTGTGAGTTTCCATGTTTCTATTTGTTCATATTTTTTAAACAATTTGGTAACCTATATGCGAACAAAATAAACACTTAGAGCATATAATAAGCAATAAAGTAACTCTTACTTGATTTTAATGCTGGTAGATACATATTGTTGTAATTTATAGTTATCCCATTGTGTGTGGGCAGGGTATATTTCCTTTTTTGGATGAATCTAGGAAGGGTAGATGACGCTACCTTCCGTTCTCACGGTGAGGTCCAAAGTAAAACCGGTCGGTTTGGTGGGGAAGACTGCTTTTGAGTTTTGCGGACAGAAAGGAAGCCCCGTGGAGGAAGGAGAGAGAGAGAGAGCTAGCTGCGACAGGGCGTGAGCCTGTAGACATATTTTTTGCTGCGAGAATGGTTACATGGAGAAATCCATGTCCATCGTCAACTTTGCTGCGATCAGCCTTTGTTTAATTGTTTTGAGGCTACTGGTAGATCACTGCCTACACACCCATGGGAATATTTCGTTTGAGGCATGCGTAATATTGTGATTACTTCTCTATAAACATCATTTTTTTATTTGATTTATTCTGCCAATGTAAAAATCCTAAATTTAATTGTAATAGTATTTATTAGTATTCATTAAAAGTAAAAGTAAATTAGTTGTTTGTCTTAGTATTTATTTTAATTGCTTTTTATTAATGTTAATAAATTTGGTCGTCCTACGAGTACACGTAGACCAACGGCATAATTTCTATGTCGGTTTTAACACATATTTTATAGAAAATCAGCTAATACTATAAAGTTCATTTCATGTGGAACAAACTAATAGATATGAAGAATAAAATTGTATAATAAGAGTAACCACTTCTGTCTTTAATTTTTTGGAATTAACAATTATTTTTCAAATAAATTTTAAAAAATAAAAAAAATGTTTCTCAATGCAAGGAAAACTTAGTTCCCGATTCCCAGCGCTGCATCATTGATAGCACCTAATCTACCACATTCCATACGTTCCAGAGGTAAACAATTTCAGGTCAAAAGTGCTCAGAATTTGAAAAACAATTATAATTGTTTTTCAAATTCTGGGCAACAGAAAACATAAATGTTTTTCAGTCCTAGGCATAACAAATTAAATACTTCAATTTTTTCAATTTTAATTTTGTTGGAACACTCATAAATGAAATCAAAATTACCACATTCAAGTTAAATTGCATAGAACTGGAAAAAAAATCTACTTATTATAATATTTATACAGGGTGTTTCAGAAAGAACTCCTTAATTTTGAAATGATATAAGTTCGAAAAAATGATAGACGGGAAGAAGAAATAAGTGGCATGTCAGATAGATAGATCTGGAATTTTAAATAAAACCGGCTTGCAAAATTAGAAACAATATTTGCTAACAGATGGCACTGCAGTCACAGTGCAATATCTTTTAAATAGTTGGTGAAATTATGTATCGTAAATGGGTGTTAAGTCACATTACAATGAATTCGATATGTCCGCTGTGTATTAAATTAACATGATGCAAGCGAAGTTTGAAATTACCAGCAGCAATGCCTCTACTGAAATGGATTCGCCTATCTCACAAATGAACTGTTTAAGCTGTTTCATGATTTGAAGATTCTTATTGTAAGCAGTGTCCTTCAAATGGAAAGAAGTTGAATGGATTGATATCCGGGGAATATGGAGGCCAATTTAGAACAATGGGTTTGTCATTGAAGTATTTCTCAAAGAAATCAAATACTGCAGATATGGTCAGAAACCATCCACTATTTGGTACATCTTCATTCGTTGCATTTCCTACTATTTACTCGTTCCTTACAACTCTCTGTAACGTCTCAGTAGTGGAATAGATTAATGTCTGAGTATTTTATATTTCTGTGCACTATTTAAAGTTTCTTGTGCTTGCAGCACCTTCTTAACCAATCTTGTAATTAAGTTTGCTAACCTGTTTATTTAAAACTACAAAACTATCTATCTAGTATACATTTTTTTTTTCATCTTTTTGTTTATCATTGTTTCGCAGTTATGTCATCTCAAAGTTAGGTAGTCCTTTCTGAAATATCATGTATCATATTATATAAACTGCTTATTTTTATTAAAAAAATTTCATAAATGTAGTCCTTTTTACCAAAAGTCTCAATTATCAACTTGATATTTTCAGACATCAGCCATGTGGATGAATTCTGTATTCCTGCTTTTTAGTATTTTGATGTGCAGTATGAGCATTAGTGGTAAGTTTCAGCTTAAACAGATTTGATTAATTTATACAAGGTATTTCAGCTACAAATTTAAAAACATATGGGAGGGATAAGATGCATCTAGACGATTTTGAATCACATAGCAATGTTGGTTGGGGAATGCTTTGTAGATTCTGTAGATGGCGCTGCACGAGTGCCGAAGTTCCAAGTATTCTCAGAGTCTTTTAGTTTCACAAACTGATGCAGAGATAGTTAGATGGTTGATCGTACGAACGCGGAACTAGTAGTTTTCGGTACTACTACTAAGTCCGTTACAGTACAATCTAGTTTCGAGCGACAGTGCACTAGGACAATTAAGTTTTGCTGCGGTGTCTAGAGGATTCTGCGGGAAAACAGTATTCATATGTAGGCAATCTTTGTTAGTTGTTGATGAGCATTGATTAATTAATCTCACTTGAGTAATAAACCACACTGATTATTAATGTTACTTTTGCTAATACACACTGATTAATAAACAACATCGTCAATTAAATGGTGTCCTGTCACTTCTGGTGTTTTTTGTGTATGCTATTGCATCAGGAAAGCATTTACGACCCTGTATTTCTGTGTAATTCTAAGTCGTTTAGGCGTACCCTACTCTCCGGAGAATTATGAAAACTAGGTCATATATTTTTTTGTATATATATATATTTTGTCATATTATATTGATAAAAATCATAAAAATTTCAAATTGTGTTCCTTTCCTTTCTTCACAATAAATAAATACTAATAATAAACGTGTGTCATTAATTGTTAATTTAATCATTAATATTAAAAAATCTTTTATTATTATTTTAGAAATCAAATATCACATTAAATATTTAGAAATTAAATATCAAATATCAAAAATATAGTTTGAAAGACCACAGTTGAAAGTGTAAACTTGAAATGCCCGATGTTGTTATTTACATACCTCATTCATTAATAATAATTTTTAAATTATTAATTCAGTATCAATTGAATAATATTACGAAACATAACCTGCTTTTGAATTATTAACCGATAGACGTAGTAAGATTATAGATGGAAATGTTAGATTACAGATGATAGATTCTATATGAGCTTGTCGAAAAGTTTTGAACTGTTTTGAAAAAAAAAATAAGTCTAAGAAGCATAGATACACTGCTGGCCATTAAAATTGCTACACCAAGAAGACCGCATGCTACAGACGTGAAATTTAAACGACAGGAAGAAGGTGCTGTAATATGCAAATTGTTAGCTTTTCAGCGCATTCAGACAAAGCAGGAGCCGGTAGCGACACCTAAAATGTGTTTAAATGAGGAAATTGTTCAGCCGGTTTCTCATACACAAATTGCATTTGAACGTTGTTGCCTGGGGAAAAGTTGTTGTGATGTCTCGTGTAAGAAGCAGAAATGCGTAACAGCATGTTCCTGACTTTAATAAAAGTAAACTTTAAAATAGTAAAGTAAATAAAATTTAGAGTACCGGGATTTCAGTTTATCATATCGGTCGAGATCCAATGACTGTTAGTAGAATATGGAATCTATGAATTTAGGACGATAATACGGAACGCAGGAATCTTAACGGCTCCCTATCACTAGCAGTCGACAAGACAGGCATATTACCTACATGGCCTTAATGGATCGTGCAGCCATGCCACGAGCACTGAGTCAAGAATTGGGGTCGTTTGCAAGACAAGTGTCTGCACTAACAGTTAGACGACGTTTGCAGCAGCATGAACTCTCAGTTCGGAGACCATGGTTGCTTTTACTCTTGACTCTGCATCACAGACAGGAGAGTCTTCAATAGTGTGATCAACGACCAACCTGGGCGCACGATTGGCGATACGTCATTTTTTCAGATGAATCCTGGTTCTGTTTACAGCATCAAGATGGTCGCATCTGTGTTTGGCGGCATCGTGGTGAACGCACATTGGCAGTGTGCATTCGTCATCGCCATACTGGCCCATCACCTGGCGTGATGTATGGGGTCACCTCTTGTTCGCATTGACAACACTTTGAACAATGCACGTTACATTTATGGTCTGTTACAACCCGTGGCTCTACGCTTTATTCGAGCAATGCGAAACCCTACGCTTCAGCAGGATGATGCACGACAGCATGTTGCCGGTATTGTACGAACCTTCCTTGATACGGAAATTGTTCGGCTATCGCCCTGGCCTTCACGTTCACCAGATTTCTCACCAATAGAAAACATCTGGTCCATGGTTGCCGAGCGACTGGCTCGTCACCATACGCCAGTCACTACGGTTGATGAGCTGTGACATCGTATTGAAGCTGCATGGGCATTAGTACCTGTACATGTCATCCAATCTCTGTTCGACTCAATGCCCAGGCGTATAAATGCTGTTGTTACTATCAGAGGTGGTTGTTCTGGGTACTGGTTTCTCAGGATCTATGCACCGAAATTTCTTGAAAATTTAATCACTTATTTCCAGTATAATTTATTTGTACAATAAATATTATTTTGTTATTTACATTCCAGCAATTTTAATGGCCATTAGTGTATATGCAGTTTAAATTTTTGCAAGTTAAGAATTTCGACATTTTTTTCTATCGTATCTACGATAGCTGTATGTTTGCAGCTCTAAGGTGGAATTTTTTTCTAAATACTGATGCATCAATTCGTAGTACATTAGTCAATCAGAGTGAGCCAGAGATCATTCTTCGAATTGGCTGAGGTTCCACAATACGAGATTTTAGCAACTTAACTATTTCTTAACCATGCCAGTACATCCATTTTTACATCATCATCGTCTTTTCAACGGTGCACCATTTTCTTAAATGCTTCCTTAATAAAATTCCTTCTGCTTCTTCGTTCCTTAATAGTAAAAGCAAATGATAATCACTTAGAATCAAAGCCAGAGCTCTACTCAGTCATCACAATCAGCATTTTTTTAATCTAACTTAAGCAAAGCTACCAGCAATACAAGCTTGGCCAACAATTTCACAGATAATACTTCTTGAAAAAAATCATTAGATAATGTTGAAATGTTGTCTGTTCATCATTTGAAATGTTTCATCAGTTTCTGCACCATGTCATCAATGACGAGCTGTCATCCACTTCGTTTCTCATCGTTCTCGTTTGCATGACTATTCTTAAATGCTGTGCACCATTTTCTTACCATCCCATCAATCAATTCTTCATAGACTTCACTAATTTGCCGCTTAAATTCGGCCGCTTTCACTTATCTTACACTTAAAAAACGAATAAAAATGAGTATTTCCCTATCGGCGAGATTTTCAATCGTCTGAGTCATTTCAAATACGCATAAATAAATATTGACGCAAATAAATGCTTTCGAAATGGTTCCCGTGGATAGCCGATAAATAAAAGCACTTAATGCGCATGTGCGGAACTGTGATCACAACACAGACGCGGGCACATTTCAAAACGGTACATATTTTAAAAAAACTGGGTCGCATATTACTAGCTTAATGGATTTCGTTTACCTACAAAGTATAAAATTTAAAATTATCAAGTCTACCTAAACAGCTAATCTGAAATTGCCATTATATCTACCAATTGAAAAAAAAGTTCTAATAATTTTTTTAGATTATTAATTGATATTAAAATAATAATAATTATTAATAATAATAATAAAATAATGATTATTAATAGATATTATTAGATTAATTAATATCAGATATTATTAATAGATATTAAAAAATTCATCCAAAATTGTTTTGCGCCAATTATCCTTAACTAGTACTTCGATTCGTCCGTTTCAGTTTTGAAACCAAATGTTTGGCTGTCTATTGAATACTTGGTAAAAAATATGTGGGATCATGGGGTGGGCAAGCTTGATCTACAACATATTTCGTTTCTTTTTGTATCTGGAAATTTTTATTAGATTTTATTATTTTTTTTTTATTTAATTATAACATTCAAATAATTAAATCAATAATTTGACATTAGTATACATCTAAAACTGCAATAATATTAAGACATTATCCATTTCAGTCGAAGGATCGGCCATCATAGAGGAAGAAGCCGAAGAATACGACGAGAAGCTGTCGGAGTTCATCAAAGAGATCCTGGAGAACTTCCGGGAACAGATGCCCGAGGGCATTCTGGACATCGGCATCCCTCCCATCGACCCCCTCGTCATCCCCAACATCAACGAAGACATCAACGAGGGCGTCGCACAGTTGACGCTGCGCATGCGCGACATCAACATCACCGGAATATCCCGCTTTCACATCGAAGAACTGAAAGCTGATCTGGAGAGAGGATTCGCCAATTTCAGCATCTCCCTGCCCGAATTAAAAGCCGAAGGAGAGTGTTACATGAATGGGAAGATTCTGAACATTTTCCCCATCAACAGCGATGGACCCTTTTTCATTTACGTTACAGAGGTTAGTATATATCAGTCAGACACTTCCAAGATGTCGAATATAAGCTAATCTTTTCATGTAACAAATTCATTGTTATGAACGACATGTAAACTGTTCGACTGTTATGTCATGATTGTAGCATTTTTTTCTTACGAGAAGAAGAGTTTTGGCATTTCATTATAATTCCCATTCCCAGATAAAAATAATTTATATTCTTTAACACAATAACAACCTGTCACTCAAATCTGACGGCAGATAAGTAGTGTCGTGGATATTTATACTACATACAATTAGTGATTGTGTGTTCGACATTCACAGATCGAAGCAATTACACATGAAATAAGAACTATGTCATGAGTCGCTGCATCGTGATGGGTGATATACCATGTGCTGAGGAAGTGTCCACTTCAAAGAGAAGCGAGAGAACTTAACCCCCCCGCCCCCTGGACGGATTTTCTTAAAGCGAGGTTTTTGGAGAAGGGAGACAGTTCTGCAACGAGTCGACCAGAAGTGTTGCGCGGACACGCGTTTTCTGTCTGTTTGCAAATCTAGGATCAAACAGGGTTTTTTGTCGTTTCGTGTATTACGCCGTGTGATAATTAAGGTCTGCCACAGACCAGTGCATTAGATTCGTCGTAGACTCGAGAACTCTGAAAATCTCCATCCTTTGAACTTCACTTGCAAATCAAATTATGTTTAAATTTCATTTTTTGTAAATAGAGTTCTCTATATATGTATATAATGCTTGTAAATAAAAATTCTTGAAGCAGTTATAAGTCTGGTATAGGCCGATACGTTACATTATCCTTGATTTAAAATACTACATCTTTCAGAAAAAATTGCTCCCTAAAAGCTTTTTCACTGTTATCCATTTGAAAGCGTTGTCCCTAATTATCCTAGATACTACTTCTGCAAGAAATCATCTTGAATACTGGTGGCATCAGAAACCAGTATTGATTTACTATCATATTACCATAGTAAAATCTAAGTATAGTTGTAAAAGATGCTACAGAAAAGGTACAACTTCCCATAATTCACTTGTAGGAGTTGGTAACTCCATTTTGTTATGACACGTGGGCCACACCGCTGTGTAAATAAATTTGAAAGAGTTGTCACTAATTCTCCCAGATGTCCCTTCTGCAAGAAATCATTTTGAATTCTGGTGGCATTAGAAACATTATGACACGTGGACTAAACGCGTGCCTAAATAAACAGTACTTTCATTCTAAAGGGACAAACAAGCTTCTAGATTCCAGAGGTAATAGTAAAATTAGGAAAAAAAAATTATATGAATTCTCTAGAAGTCTTTATTGGGCAGGGTCGTTTTAAATTGTTGTGGGATAGACCAAACAGTAACCAACCCTAAAAGGTACTTGTGGAAAAGGATGGTGGATTGCCACTAACTCTGAAGATGCTACTTCTAGAGGGTAATCGCCCCAAATGTGATTGCATTACTGATCAACATCAACGACATCATGTACTGGCATTTTAAAATGACTAACAAACTTCTAGAGATATTAGAAAAAAAGAATAAAACGGTGTATTCTCCAGAAGGGAAGCATGATCTTTGACTTCTGGACATAGTCTTTAGAAAAAAGGAGTATGCAAAAGTGGGCCTAAAGTTCCAAGGTACTTTTATAGTTAAGTGCTCAAAAAAGTGTTGCGAATTCAAGGACCAATGCTCAGAAGCATAAAGCCCTCACTCGCAATGAGAAAAAGTATTACGAAAAGGGTTTCATAATACTCATTTACTTTAATGTTTATTATTCGAAATACTCCATCTTTCCAGGTGGCCATCAAAGGCTATGGTGATCTCAACGTGACTACTGGAGGAGAAACGAGACTGCATATGAATGATTTGAGACTCAGTCTCACATTCGGACCACTGGATATGGAGTTCAAGAGCCTTCTGGGTGGTGGACGATGGACGCAAGTGCTGGTCAAGCTCTTGAGCGGTCTGGGAAGGAATCTATTCCAGCACTTCCACAAAGAAGCAATGACCGAACTGAACAAAGCCCTACTGAAGCTCATCAACAAGGAGTTGGACAAAGGAACTCTGTCTGAACTCTTGGATCAGATCCCCTTGGGCGCACCCGAGAGAATGTCAATAAAGTTTTGATAATAAGTTACAAAAAATGTACTGTTTTATTTCACATTTGGCGTATATTGTCTGAAAGGGGGTTATTTGGCATTGTAAATGTGATGAAATCTCACAATTGGAGATTAAATTTATTAAAAACAAAATTATAAAGAATAAAATATGTTAAATATGTATCATAAAAAGAATAAATAAATGCATTTCATTAATAATATGAAGTTATAGATTAATTCAATAGAAAATAGCTACATGCGAAAATAAAATATGATAACCAATTAATTTATCAGAAAAAATTAATCTTGAAATTTTTTCAAATCAAGTTGAATTATGATTTTCATATTTTTAAAAGTATTTAAAATAATGAGTCAACAGGAAGTTTTAATGTTGCTTCTGATACTAGACAGACTTGAGATCATGTGCCCCTTCTGTGCCATATAGGTAGCAAATTCAGCTTCATTATATAGCTTCAGCTTCATGTCATACTACATGGAGAGGCTTGATGACCAATTGGCTAGCTCTCTGGCCGTTGCTACCACAGGCTTTAGGTTCGAATCCTGGCTGGGGCTTGGATGTTTATTGTGGTTCTGAATCCATGTTAAATTAATCTATCCGGTCAAATTAATCCAAAGTGAGTAGAAAATGACCGTAGAGCGGCAAACAAAACCTACATGGACTTTGTACATTGCATTCCTGTTTTGACACTGCAGTTGGAAATGAGTATACCTTGGGATGAATGCTGGAGACATCGTGTTTTCTTGTATCTACCACGAGCAAACTGAAGAATTTTTCTTGCCTATTGGTTTATCGTATCTGTTATAGTTCCTGAAAGCTTTCGGTTCTTCTTCGTTTAACGAGTGTCTAACTAGACTCATCTAATTGGGAAATCTAATCAGAATATGATATTCTTTTGAGAATTGTCTTCATTGCTAGGTCAACAGTTGCTTCTTGCCACCATGTTCTGCCATGGCTGAATAATTCCTACCAATATCGTCAAATAGCCGCTTGACTCCGATACAAATGTGTTGAAATGTTAATTATTTACATATACCAACATATCGTATATCACATTTCATTTTCGCGTCTGTTGTATCTCTGCCATGAGATAACAAAGACCAGTAGCGTACTTAATTGGTAAATTTTGTTCTAAAAATAGCTGAGGGGTGAGACCAAAAAATCAACGAATTATACAATTTTATTCCTTTTGGCAATATTTGGAATAAAATTATATACCTCAATGTAACTAAGTCACCAACGTGTACACAAAAGTTAATCTATAATTTCGACATACAACAATAAATGAAAATCAGAATTTAAATAAATACGCTCGATCCAAATATTCAAAACTTAAAATGAATAAAACTCAACCAATAAAAACCTAAAGAAATTCAATAAAAAACATTAAAGATACTTATTTAAAGCGAAACTACTTACAGTCTTGTTTGTATAATAAAAGAATAGAAAGAAAGGAAATGACGTAAGTAAAGTGTCATATCCGGAATTTCGTTCAAGTGTATCAGATTTCCTATCACCCAACAGAATCACGATAAATTTGTTATTTGTTTTATGCTATAGTATTGGGTAAGTTATTGTTTTTTTTTTTAAATTTATTTTTATATAATTATTTTTATTGAATTCTGTAAATATTATTAAGTAAAAAAAAAGCAGCCTCATCATTCGTTTTCGATTATAAAGATACTATCCTAAGAATCATCTAAAGGAAGCATTAAAAATATTTCGTTTATTAAATAAACATATATATAGAATTTCAGAAAGAATATGGAAAACAGAAGTTATTCACGTTCAAGTTAAAACAATTTAGTATGAGATCTTTTTTTTCTTTCTTGTTATCTATGTATTTTTTTTACTTTTCGAAACATTTTAGATGGACAAAAAAAAGTGCTGTTATAGAAATAAATTTTAGAAGACAAGTATATAAAAATTTTTTACTATAATGTAATCAACGATGTATTGAAATGTTATATATTCTATGACAAAAAAAAAAAAAAAAAAAAAGGATGTTCCAAAAAGGATTCATCCGAATAGGGTGAAAATTGGCGAATTTAATGTTTGAGTTAAAATAAAGAAAAAATTATATAAAAAAAAAAAAATAAATAAAGGAATAAATTTCAAAGGAACTGAAGTTCTATTTAGGAGATACAACTACATTTAGCGATCTAATCCAATGAATAAGGCGTTGACCCATCCTTAGCCCTTAATGCAAAATATCATCCAGATTGTCATTGAATCATAATGTTGATGAATGTCCTCCTGCTGAATTTCTTGTCAAGCTCTTTTCAGTCGCCGAGTTAGAGTGGCATTAGCGTGGGGCAATCTGAGGCGCTTGCTCATCGAACATGTGTTACTGTGGAGAATTCCGTTGACACGAAGATAGAAACACTTCCGTTTACCACTCTGGAATTATTGCTCTATTGATTTGAAAGTCCGGAATTTTTTGAAGGAAAGCAAGTAGCGGCATAAAATATAATAGAAATGGGTCGTAAAATATCTACAACAAATCACCATGTTGTGAATGCATCACGGATGGTAACCATAGGTGTCCAGCTATCAAATAAAATGAAGTCCTTCCCTTTAACTCCCGACTGTCTCAGTATTTTTAGGTTACAGTTAAGTTAAAATCTCATAATAATCTTGAACATTTACAAATATGTATTCATTGGATTTCAGTTAGAAAAATTCATCTCTCAAAATAATTCTACTGCAGTCTCTGAAAGCAATTCTACTTAAATATCGAGGTTGAATAAACCTGGCACCATTACATGTGCGCTTGTTAGTGTGCATAGGTAAGATTTAGTCGGTGCATTTACGCGTTGGGATCAAATTCTGTTTTTTCAGTCGTTTTGTTAATGGTCTTTGTATCACTAATATCCTGGTTAAACATCGGATCAATTGGTTGACGAATCGCTTGACGTATCAGGTGCTATGAAGCCACTTTGATTACCACGCTGTCTTCATAATGTCATCACTTTAGGCCGATCAATATCTTCTTGATATTATTGTCAGAAATGAGTGAACTATTCATGCTAATATTATTGTATCATAAATTAACTATTGCTGTAAATATTCCTGCCCTGCCGAGTGGCCGAATCTTACTACTCAAATGTCAAACGATCCTTTGATTTGTTCTCCTTGCTTCCTTCTGCTCAATTGCACATCCTCTCTGCAATGATGACTACTCATATTTTGTGGAACACGTACACAAAACATTGATACAATAAAAACGGGCAGTTGATTCAAATCCGAAAAGAGGTTATGTCTTAGAATACAAATTTTTCATGTTATATACATCATCTGGTTGTTCAGTTGCCCTGCTCAAATAATTCATTCATTTGAAGGCAAATTTAATCAATTGTACATTGAATCGAATGATGTTTGCATGAGAAATTTCGTTGCAATTAAGTAACTCTTCTATATGAGTCATACATATCCGTTTCGTTGCATTTAAGTAACTATTCTATATGCACATACATACATAAATTTATTAAGATATTTATTTTTTAAATTAAATAAATATCTAAATTTAAATTTGTCTGAAAAAGAAAACGCGTTTTTTTTTAAAGTAAATATTTTATTTTTCAACGTACTTTGTTATTAGCTCGATACAATGGCTTCAATGGTCTTTTAACTATTTTATGCCGTCCAAATAATACTATTTATGATAATACCAAAATACTCATCAGTTACCTATTTAACATCCTTATTTGAGTGAAAACGTTTGCTTGCGAACCACTTTTTCAAATTCGGGATCAAATAATATTAATAGGGGACAAATCTACAAATCTGGCAAATACGGTAGGTAGTAGAGCAACTAGTGGGACACTTTATTCAATGTCATCGCTTTCATTAATGTAGGCCAGCGGATACTCTTGATGAAACATAACCTTTTTTTTTTTGTTCTCTAAATGAGGCTGTTTTTTCTTTATTTCTTCATCCAATTGGTCTAACAATAATTCATAATAATTTCATGTTATTATTTTACCTTTTTCATGGTAATCAATCGTTATTATACCATGTGCATCCCAAAAGAACAGTTGCCATAATCTTTCTGGTCGATTGTTGTGTCCTCTGTCGCTTCAGAGTGCTTCCATAAGATAGAATCCATTGTTTTACTTGCTGAATCGATGTAGGAATATAATTTCATGTATGGTACACCGCTAAATATCCTGGTATGTCCTTGCAGTGCTCCTGTCCTAGATCTGCTCAAAAGCCTTTAGCTAGACTAAGGACTGGTCACACTAAGAGTCTGACATTCAATGGAGACGAGAAGACATATACCCTTTGTCATTGTTCGGCCATCGCGTCTCCCTCTCATCTCATCGATTGTATTGGTGCCTCTGTGAGGCAACTGTTGAAGGAGGGGAGGACCGTTTACGATCTATTGATGCAGCGTGACCTACTGGATTTGGTTTAGGATTCTAAATCAAGGGAATAAGCAACAACAATATAATGGCGAATCCATTTTTGATCAACTGTGATGTACGGACGAAGAAATTCAGCTTCAGTATGCTTAAACTGCTCCAAATAACGCTGAGAAGCAAGAACACTTTCACGTCTTTGTCAACTGAAGCGTCGCCCATCGCGCATGGCTTTTTCATATGTTCATGCAAAATATTTGCATGAGCATATAATTTGTGGCTTCAGCTATCTCAAGCACTTTCAACTTCGAACAACCAAAATAATATGAATTTTATCAAACGTTTCTTGTGGTGTTACCTCAATTGGACAACCTGGACGCTGTTCATCACTAATGCTTTTGCATCCACGTTTAAACTCCACAATCCAAAATTTAAACATTGAATTTTGAGGGAGCATATTCCCTATAATATCTGATTTTTTTTCTTTTGTTTGCTTGCTTTCAGAATAAAAGTGTCTTTTCACGACACGAAATTCTTCATGGTGAAAAAAAAAAAATAAAAAGATGTTTCTTTTTTTATGATTGTTAAACAAATATTAACTTAAAGAATATTGTAAATCTTGCAAGTTGTTGTTTAAAGGGTTATTTTATCTGGTAAGAAAATAATATTTTTGTTTGTTATAACGCCGCACGTCAGTCCAAAGACTTATAAAAGACTGCTTCAAAAATTAAAAGAAGATTTTGGTTCAAGATTGTGTAAATGGCTTCACATCTCACAGATAATTTGAAATTGCTTTCATATTTCAATAAATTTATTTTAAAAAAATATTTTTTTTTTACTCTTAGTATTTTAATGAATTCCTAATATAATTAAGATAGGACTAGCAAAGCATAGAGATGTATAAAAGGCATAGGCTTACTTATTCAGTGTTAAACATTTGTTTATATATGCAACCATACTGAAAAATGAATTATTTTAGCTTCATGCATGCACAAACAGTCTCTTTTTGAAATAAATTAAAATCTAAAATTTGAAACCTCATTAACATTCAGCCAAAATTTATTCAAAGTCATGCCAACTTTCATATAAATCACCAGGGAGCTTCCATTAGTACATTATTTGGGCTGAATCCAAACGAAATTAAAATATTAAAGTTACGTTAGATTTAACAAAATATAATAGTGTGCCTTTTGCTAACAGACAGCTTAAAGTGTGGAATTCAAACTTGTGAATATAATTACAAAATATTATAATGCTACGTATAAATGTGCTATCTAAAGAATAACAGATTCATCTGTGTCTGTCTGCCTTTTTTTTTTTTTGAATTTTTTAAAAACTGTAATACTTAGAAAAGTCCAATTTAGATTATGAAACTTGAGGTTCAGATAATTTTTTTGTTTGTAAAATTCTGACTTTAAATTTTTGATTTAAAAGTTATTTTCTTTAATTTATCCAAAATTAAAAAGAAGTAATTTATATAGCAATTAAATTAATTTAGACGGTAATAACACAAAAATAAAAAAAAAATTACATAAATACTCTAATCAACTCTTTTTTTAATTCAATGGTATTTAATGCTTTCAATTTAATTTTTTATTATATATAGCTTTAACAATTTTTTTTTATGCAATGTCTGGGACATTTTAATGCCTATTTGATAGATATTTCTTGCTGTTTTGTGCTGGTTGTATATAGACATGAAATAAATAACTGCGATTAAATATAATTTATTTGATATTTATCTACTATATTTTTCAAATTTAACACTAAATATGGTATATTATGTTTTCCAGATTATATGTAGTAAAGCTGAGCCTTGACAAAAAAAGTAAATAAATAGGATCTTATTTTGAAGGAGTAGATCTATATTTCTTCATTTATGAGTTTAAATGTATCCAAGATATTAAATTGGATTTCAGTCTGAATATGCAGACCATATAAAACTAATTGGATATCTTAGAAGTTATGGCGTCGACGTTTATTAATATTCAATGAGCCACTGCGTCTCTAAATGTTATTGTAAAATGATCCATTTATGCATTTCGTTTTAAAATTCATGCCGCGCAATCTAATATATTATTCATCTATTTAAAGAGAGATTTCTGATTCTCGACAATATGGGATTTTATTCTATTTCGTTCTTTCAAAAATATTACATAACTTCTCTTGAAGATGCTCTAATATTATATTACAATGTTTTATCTGATGTAAATAATTCAATGCTTCTTTCGCTCTAATAAAATGGGTTTTCTATTGCAATAAATTTGATTTCTTATAAGGTAACGCTAAGTCGTTTTCAAGAAAGATTTCTCGAATGCACAAGAAAATCATTCTTAGCCATTAAATATTTATCGGAAAATTTCGAAGGTTACAAATGTGATAAGTACACAAAGGTTTTATCATGTGAAAAGGTGATAAAAATGTAAGCAGGGAATCTGTCTTCCTCAGCAATTATTTATTTTTAAATCGTATGTTTTTTTGTAATAAAGCAGTTCAAAAAGTGAGACAGTCTTCCTTTTATAAAGTAAGTTCTAATGCATATGATTATTCCTTGACAAAATAAAATGTATCTGATAAATGTATTAAAATATTTTTAAATATATATTTTACTTTGATAGCTTAATATTGTTCTAAGAATAATTTATGTATTTCTAGACTGAATATAACTAATGAAATGAAAGTTCAATTTATTTATTTATAGATTATAAAATAATGTGCAAAGATGGTATTCTTTGTATTAATAATCTTTTAATTTACAGAAAAATTATAAGTTTTATAATGCGGATTTTAAATTTATTTTATAATTCGAAAAATATCAGAATTTTGAAATGTCAGCTTTTTAACTGGAAACGAAATAATGATAATAAAAAAAACATAATGATGGATAAAAACTATAATTAATAGACTATTTTACATGTAAATAATAATACTGTTGAAGCAAGTTTTCGCATAAATGATCATTGATTTTTAAATGACAGACTTGACAGCAATTAAGTGACAAAAATATATCTCGTTTTTTGTGTGTTACATTTTTTTAATTGATTCATATACATAGCATAATCTGTTAAAACATGAATTATTAAACATTAGTTGTTAAACAATTCTTGTTTTACAATGAATCACAGTGTTAAACAATTCTTGTTTTACAATGAATCAATTACAGTGTTAAACATCAATTAGTTAACAATTCATGTTTTACAAGGAATCAATTACATTGTTAAACATCAATTGTACACGATTCTTGTTTTACAATGAATCAATTACATTGTTAAACATCAGTTAAACAATTCTTGTTTTATAATGAGTTAATTTGTTAAGCATCAATGAATAAATGTAGATATAATTTAGTCTGTTGTAACATTGAGATTGATGCTTGTCAATGACTTCTTTATTTCGTTCCAATTAGTCTTCGAAGAAAAATTAGATTTTTTAAGAAAACCAAAAGACCCCAACTCCCAAATTTCGCTGTTTATCTACAATGGGCCAAATTTTGGTTTTTCTTTTGTGTGTAAAGTTTCGTTAAAAATGATATTATAAAAGATATATGTTAAAAGTGATGTTGTTCAGTGAATCTGGCAGTCGCAATTATAAAACCATAGAAATGGAACTAGATCACTAATGTAAATACATATTACTACATGACAAATGATACACTATTATGTTTTATTAATATGGCCGACGATAAAATTTATCGCAAGATGGTGGAAAATCAACTACGTATAGAAAACAATTGCATAAGCTTAAAGATAAATGGACGATGTAAAGTGTTTGATAAATTCTATTCTAGATAAATGAGAATAGCTTAAATCTTCGATAATATTTCGAAAATAATAATGGAAAACATGTATTTGTATTTTTTTAATATTCATTAAAGTCTTTAATTTTCAAGTCCACAAAATACAATAAACTTACGCAAGATATTTTTTTATTTTGTGAAAATGTTCTAATTATTTCGAAAAATGCTTTTTTTTTTTGATAAATTGAAACTTAAAAATGCCAAAGTTTTGGCATTTCTGTCTATTTTTAATATTAAGTACTTTCTATGTTAAGAATGAGATATCAAATAAGAAAAATTTTTGGATAAGAATGTAATTCTGATCAGAGTTACAGTCGGTTATAGTTAACAAATGATTATTATGTTCAAAGATAAAATAGTCACTAATTTAAAATAACATGCTTGTTTAGGAGCAAGGCTAATAAACACATAAAGAATATAATGTTAAACAAAGAAATTGTTAAAAGTGATTTCATTGTATATACAAGTATCAAGATTAACGTTAACTATTGTTAACAAATAGCAATTAAATCTTATTAAATTTTTATGATTTTTATGTACAATGTAATAGACATTAGTAATGACTGTTAAATTGGTTTAACCATAAAAGTTTAACTAACCACGATATTGCATATAAACAAGAAAGTCTTGATTGTTGAATGTAAAGTTAACATCAATGAAAATATTGTTAATTAACAAATAATTACTTCGTACTGCAGCTATTAACTACTTATTATTAAAAGCAATAGTTATTTGATAATTACTATGTTCAACATAGTAGTCATGTCTAATGACTACTAATGTTAAAAATCCCGAAATTAATTAACTTGTATAGTAATTAATTAACTTATGATAGTTAACAAATGATTATGTTCAAAGAAATATTCATTAATTAAAAATATCATGATGCTTATTTAGCCTCAAAATTAAATAAACACATAAATCTTATAAATAATAAAGCCCCGACTATTTCAATACAAATTTTAAAAAAAAACGAATTTTCAAGCAAACTTCCCAAATATCAAAGCTCATAGATATATTTTAACAAAAGGTCAACACCATTCCGAAGACGGATTAACTTTTAAATTCTTAGCGAAACTTCTGCATGCAAATCTTAGCATCTATCTTGAAATGCCATCCAAGATAAACAGCATAAAGAATCTCCCTCTCCTCCAAATCTTAAACATCAGCTTTATGGAATAATGTTTTCTTCCCCAGGGAGAACTTCCAGCTGTTTTCTGGCGAGGAGGAACATTCGAATTTCCTTTTGTCCATTCCATATCCATGGCGGGATAAAAAAAATTACTTCTGCATCAAGTGCCAAAGTCGTGATACCTGTGCAAAAAGGATATTTTTCCTGAGCTTTTAGATAGTGATTCATTGGGTAACAGTAATCAAAGGTGAGTATTTGTATTTGAAATTCAAAATTAAAAGACATGCATTTATCTTTGGGTTTCAGAATGGAGCTGTGCTTTTTTTCTAATTTATTACGAATATATTAAATTGATTTTTTTGGTGTTATTTATATATATTTTATGTTTCATTTTTATCAAAATTTGAAACAAAAACTATTAATGAATCTGATAACATAAGCAATAGATGTGAGATTTGTTTTTTTGAATCAAATAGAGATATTAGTTTTTCCTATGCAAAAAAATAAGTTAGCAATAATATTTTTTATTTAAAAAAATCTTAAAATGGATAGTTATATTAATATTAAATAACATTATAAAATTTTAAATCAATTTAATTTGTTAAGATTCCTTGCAACTGTGATATAAATATGAGAATTTCCCTTTTTTTTTTGCAGTAAATATTCCTTTGTGTCAAATATTTTAACATATTCTTTATTACCTCTGCATTGACGTTAATATTAAGTGATATTTGCTAAAATAACGTTTGCAGGTGAACGAAAGTTTCTGGTTGTGAAGCAGCCACATGCTTCTATCTTAAGATAAAGGGAGTTATTTTTGATCCAAGGCCATTTCAATTGTTATATTTTCTTTTTATTCTTAAATTACAATTTAATAATTAATTAAAAGAAAAATAATTAAAAGTAGAAAAAATATTAGCAGAAGATAAGCAATGAACAAGACCATTCAGTAGAAGTAGAATTTTGAGTCAAAAGATTAATAAAGATCTCTAATTTATCAGTGGGGTTTTACTATTTTTAAGCTATTTTGCAAGGAAGATAATCGTAGTATTTGAATTAGCAAAAAATAGTGACAAACTCGTTCATTACGAAAAGTATATCAGTAATAATTGCACTGGAATGGGTCAGAAATTCATTTCAGGGCACAGACATAGGCGAAGGGGGGGACATGGGAGCCCCTTAGTGCATCAACAAAGTTGAAATTTGGGGTAACTTGCCAAGATACAAGAAGTTGGGTGAAGGATTTTCTAGCATTTATAATATATACAGAGTTTAGTCGAGGCTATGGGAATTTGGGGCATTCACACCACGCTCCCCGATGACCAATGTTACCATAATTTATAAAAGTAAGGTTGCTAATAGTTTCTATGGGAGGATGTCTTTTTCAGTCTTTATGATATTGTTGTTCTCCACATTTGAGATAGTGTGGCTTAAAATGACAATCAGATGAGCTATGATGAAAATTGTTACATCTAAAGCACTGTGTAGGCCATTTATTAAAATTCAAAAATATAGAAATCTATTTAGTGAAGACAATTGCCAGACAAATAGTGGCTGCTTAGTGTTAGTCTTAGTTCACTTAGTAATTTTAACATCCTTAAACCCTTTGAGGGCCAAAGTCTGACTTATTTCTTCAATAGGGATATCAAGACCTTTAAGAGAACAATCTTAAGATGTCTCTCAGATTTAGGAGTAGTAATAAAAAGTAAATGTTCTCTTCTTTCAAATATTCAGAAATAGTCTATGGTACTGAGCATTCATTGGAAACTTTAACATTTCTCCAGCACAGCGTAATACGCACTGATTTATTGAAATGTTCTTTTATTTTTTTAGCATGTGTGTCGTAGGATTAACCATTATAGAAGTAAACTTGGGAAGGGAGGAGGGAAGCTCAGATACATTACCATCTTCGCCAACATCTTGTGATAGATTTTTAAATTTATTATTTACATTATTAGATTTAAAATTGAAGGTAGTTTGCATTTTCGCTGTGTACGTTTATAAGTTTAATAAAAACATCATTAAAACTAGAAGAAGAGGCAGAATTATTAAGTTTAGACTTATTAATAATAGAAAAGCTAACATTCGCCATTATGTAATTTGAATGTCTTTTTTTACTATTAAATTTATGCATAACACAACTGACAATCCAGGGATAAAAAGTTTTACCCTTTCCTTGGTCTTCTGGAAAGATTCCTGCAAGTAGTTGACATGATTAATAACCAGCTCCTAGGTATTCTTTAGGTTGATAGTGGCGGTAGTCATATTGACGGAAAATGTCAAGTTCCGAATTTAAATATGATTGTTAATTCATATATCAATTGAAATAGCATGAATAGTATTTTGGAAGGGTCTTAATAAGGTCCGTTCCCCATTTACATATTCGCAGAGCTCAAAAATTCACGTTTATCGTCATCGTAAATCTGAGCAACGCCAAATTTCTAGATTACATGAAATATTCATTAATCTTGTATAACGGTTACATTCAAGATCTTTCATAAGCATGAATAAGTTCAAGATTTTTCATAAGCGCACAAAGCTTTCATTTCAAACACTTTTATTTAAAATACATACACCTTATATGAATTAATATTCCTTATTAAAGGATGTTAATGATTATGCCCTTTTCGTCTTTCGGTTTATGTCTTGAGACAATTTGCAAAGATGTAAAATATTTTTATTTTTGGGCTTAAAATCTGCCTTTTTTATGAATTATGCAATTTGAAATATAGCGAAGGACATTAAAAACACTTTTTCCTTCATGTTCAACGCCGACAAATGAGTAACGAAGAAAAGACACTACCTCCCTAGAAGACTTTTATGGGTAATTTGCATTATTTTCTATGTCGTATGCGAGAAAACACGGACACCGGGCATCCTGACTGTCAGTGCAAGACAATGTCTTAGTTTCCCTTAAATCTCTTCATTTTCTAAAAGCTTTGAGTGTAACAGACGCCACCAACGGATCTGTATCCTTCAGCACACTAATTGCCAGTTTTACTACTAGGCCACGAGTCAAGAATAATTTTTTTTCAATAAATTCAATTTTTAATTTATCCATTCATTTCAACACATTTGCCATAGTAACAACATTAAAAGTGGATAAGCAATTGTATTGCTTAAAAGTTAATCTCTCTGTTTGTGAATAGTTTTCAAGCAGTCGATTCACCAAAAAATATGTTTAATGTTAACAAATATATGAGATACATGAATATATAAACATGAAATACAGACATTTAAAGAAAAAAAATGCAAAATACGACTGCACTCAGAAAATCTCATGCTTAAATTTAGCCATTACGTTTTATATTTAAAAGTAAGCATTATCCCCTAATTTCCTCTTATTTATTTCAAAATTATTTTTTTAGTTTTGAACTCGGTTATTTTAGTCCTTTTTCTAGTTATCAGCGCATTTTAAAAAAAATGATAATTATTCAGCAAGTTTCTAAGCCGGACGGGAGAATGCCTTAACAAAAATTTCAACAAAAAAATCGATATCTATTTTTACACATTTACCCTAAATCCTTCATTATTCTTATACATTTAACCGATTATTATTTTTTTAAACGTATTGCATGTAAAAGTAATTTTTTAAAAAAGTAGATTATTTACCAGATTACTATAAGCTCTACATTGTAGAGTTAAAAAAAGGATAAATATATCTTTACAAAAAAGACTTTTGTTTGTTTAAAGTTGACAATCTTTGTTTTTTTGTTGTTAACCTTTATTTTTAAAGAAAATATATATAATAAAATTAAAATAAAAATATAATTTATTACACAATACTTTCAAAAGCGACTGCAGATTTTCTCCATTAACTCTTTCATTCTGTATTGTGAGAAGTAGTTATAAAACAAATCTCTTCGCAACCAAGTTAGTGTTATCGTGAATAATATTGGTTGCACTTTAAAAATTAGATATATACTTTTTCTCCTAAAGAAAAGTTGAATTGTATTAACGCAAATAATAAATATCAGCGTCAGGAGAACTTTAATCAGATTTGCTGTCGATTTTTTTACCGTCAAGAGCATCTTATTACATTTTGTGAAACTGAATTAAAATCTTTCCATATAAATTACATTTTGCTGTCAATTTGTAATTGAATGAAAGCTATTTCATTTGAATTTTTATAGTCACTCTGCCGCCTTTTATATATCATTAACACTTATTCGGTGTACTACTCTCTGAAAATTGAAATTTTGAATATTAGATAAAAGTAACAAAGTTACGAAAATTCGAACAAATCATTCTAAAGTTCCCATTTGTTTGCGACATTGTGTCTTTCCCACATTCAGTCCATCAAGAACAAAAAACAGACTTTTACAAGTATGCTAATTTCTTCAAAATCCCATTTGGAAAGTTATTAATACATATTTAACGATCTATTCATGTCTGTGTCCGAACTTCAGGCAGAGAATTATTCTAAAAATAAAGGCATCGCCAAACTTTCTCATGCATATGCAAAAGTTTCACCATTCGAGGATATTCACTTTGGATGTGCGGGGGCAAGAGGGGATGGCGTTCGAAAACTTTTAGAACCCTAAATAATTCTGTCGATGGATGGAATGACTCGTCACTTGAGTTTGGCATTGGACCATTATGCAAACGATTTCTCTCCGCTGCCACCTCCTAAGTGGAAATTTTGGTCCACCGCTGATAAAATGTTCCTGATGGCGATAAGGCATTGATTGTAGCTCGATCTCAAGAAATGATGAGTGTTGTTAAAGAAGTGTAGAGGGTAGTGGGTAGGGGAGGAGGGAGAGAAACGTGTGTGAGGTTTGGAACTTCACTTTGAAGATAAAATTTAATTAAAATTGGATTTCTTTTTTATTAGCAGGTTGAGTTCCCCCCCCCTTCCCATTTAAAATGTCGGAAATGTATTTTGAAGAAATGATTCGATATATGTTTCCGACATTTTCGAGGTTTGATATTCTTTTCAAAACGAATTTTTAAAATAATGGAAAATTATTGGAATCTTTTGTTCTACCACAAAAATTAGAAAATTATTAAACCTAAAAAAATAGCTAAAGATATGGCCTGAGAATTTTAATGATAAATGACGATTGAAATTGTTTCATTCGTTGAGTCGTCCTCTTTCTCTTTGTCCCTGTGGCTTTACCAAAACGAGTCTTTTTACAGGGTTTTAATCATTCATCAACATTTAAATCATTCATTCTAAATACACGAGAAGCCCAGTTTAATCTATTGATCTTAATAAATTTTATATACATTTGGGTCTTTACAGCATTTATAAATTTCTGCATTGTACCGTCTTCTTCGACAAGCACATTCCCTAACACCTCCACGAATAGCCCTTAAAAATCTTCCGCTCAAATATACCTAAATGGGCTCGATCTTGCAAAGTTCCATGTTTCAGATCCAAATAAAAAAGCCACTAAATTCTTGTTATATAAAACCCTTATTAGACCAAAATAGGTCTAATAATGATTTTATATAACAAGAATTTAGTTTTCTGCACATTCCGAAGTTTTCCTCTGCAATGATTAGGTTTTATCAACTTCTGAACGATCGATCGCCATCCAAACTATTGTTAATCACACTGTTGGGACATTACATTTATTTGCTATGGAGTATTCAAAGTGTGTTAATTTTTCTAATCTGCTCCAGCTGAAAGAGTGGTGGGTGTGGCTTTACACACTTAATTTGAAATGGGCAGTTTATTTCCTCTTCATAGACAAAATTTGTATATTCCTAAGCTTATAAGCATGATA
>BPLQ01010653.1:0-138105 GCA_021605075.1 Caerostris darwini | reverse complement strand
TTATACAAAGATATGAAAAGTATGAAATTTTATCACAAATGCAAGATTAAATTACAAGTGCAGATTATTAAAAGGTCAGACATTTTTCAGAGTTCTCAATCATCGAGTCTACATTAAATCTAATTGCCTGGTCTGTTTCCAGACCTTAATTTTCACACAGCGTGATAAATGAAACCCCAAGGGGTTCACTTTGAAAACCTAGTGGAAACTCTGGCGCATTCAGTCACTTCAGAGAAAACGAAAAACAACACTTCTTGTCCATTCGTCACAGAACCTTCTCTCTTTTTCATCGAAAACCTTATTTTAAGAGAAGAATAGAACTCTGGGTTAATAAAAATATTATTTACAAGAAAATTAAAATTAACGATTTAAATTTGAATCACAAATGCATTTTACTCTGAGGACGGAAATGTTTCGGGTCTATGTCGAATTTAAAACATATGGTCTGCGGCAGACCTTCATTATCACACGGCGTGATGAGCGAAACCACATGGGGTTCACTTTGAAACACTGGTGGAAACTCCTGCCTATTCAGCCACTTCAGAGAAAATGGAAAGACAACACTTCTGGGAAACTCGTCAAATTCACTCTCATTTCTTCAAAAAAACCTCCTATTAAGATAATCCGTCAATGACGAGTTCAGTTTCCCCCATTTCACATTGGAGTAGACATTTCTCAGCTCGTAGTCATCAGTCAGAGTAGCTCGTAGTCATATCACCCGACATCATAGAACAACTTACGGTATATTATATTTAATCTGTGGGCCTGAATGGCGCTCTGGCGCTCGGTACCACAGGTTTCGGGTTGAGTCCTTGTGGTGCCATGGTTGTTTGTAGTGGTTCGGAATCCACTTTAAACAGCAGGTCTCGGTCTCATAGGATCGTAAAACGTTGCGGGGGCATTGTTACTCCGCGTCCGTGGCTTATCTTCAAGTTGTGCAGCACTTTCTTTAAGGCATCCAAGACCAAGCTGTCAGTGTTTGCCAGCTGCATTAGAAAGAAGAAGAAAAAAAAATATTTAATCTGTAAATGTTTCGACCTGTGAAGGTCACACAGACATTTGCTAATTTTATGAGTCTCATTATACATGATATCGTATATCTGCTATCAGATTTGAGTGACAGATTGTTCTTATTTGTACAGAAGACTAATTACATTTAATATAACTACACACAATCCTGTTTGTCTGATGTCCAATTTGAGTGACGAGTTGTTATTATATACTTTTTTTTTATAAATTTCGATATTGCAAACAGTATACAAAATGTTTGCTACAGTGACATGTAAACTGTAACCGAAGTGGAAATTTTATTTGTTTGCTCAATGAATTGGCGCAGGGGCCAATCGGCTAGACTCTAGGGCCCTTTGGTACCACAAGCTTAAAATCCGAATCCTGGGGGGTGGCGTGGATGTTTATCAGTGGTTCGGATTTGTAAGCCAAGGTCTAATGAGCCCAAAGTGTGCACAAAATGACCATAGAGCAACAAATCGATTTTTCAGTGATTTAGAGACCCATTTTAGCACAAGGGGTACAAGATCCTAGATTTGCATCCATTTCAGTTTTATATTTCTTGTCTTGGAATGTATTTCAGAATTATGTCAGTTAAGGTGCGTTGTTTTTCACCGTCAGTTTCCCATCGCCGGGATTCAAACCTGAAGCTTGTGGTACCAAATGGTCTATCCAAATTGCCAAAATGGTCAAATGGTTTAATAGTCAATTGGCCATCAGGCCCGGTCTCATATGATCGTAGAGCGTTACAGAGTCCTATCAGACTTCTCTCACCCACATCATTCCCAAACTGTAAAGGGGCAACTCAGTTCTAGGCATAGTGATGTGGTGTGGCGTAGTAGTAGTAGCATCACATTACGAGTATAAAGAGCATTGGCTGATAGATCACAAATAGCGAAGTTAAAATTAACATTTTCCATCGGAATGGGAATAATAAATTTGTCTTCTGTTACGGCGCGATTATTGGATACAATGTAATATTTTGCTATATTGACAGTAATGGACAAATTATTTGATAAACATTGATTAAAGGACTCCACCCACGCAGGGACATAAAAAACAGTAAAGGTGTTAAAAAGGAGACAAAAATCTTTGACCACCCCTTGTATTGTCACACAATACGTTTCTTCTCTACTGCATTCGCGAGTTCAGATTCTGAACTTCTGTAGCATTTTTTTTAAAAGAGTTTTGGCATTTCCTTCTCACCAAAGAGGAGTGTTTGTTATTTGACAAGTTAATAACAAACCATCGCTCAAATTTGACAGCAGACAAGCAACATTGTGGGTAGTTATATTACATGCAATTAGTGTTTTGTACTCATGAGAACAACTTGTCACTCAAATCTGATAACAGATATTCGGTATCATGTATAATGAGACTCATGAAATTAGAGCGCATCTGGGAGAACTTCACAGGTCGAAACAACTGCAGGTTGAATATGAACTCGTGATTAGTGATAACCCACGAGCTGAGAAATGTCTACTCCAATGAAATGTCTACTTTATCTTTGAATGTAATTTAAAATTATATCTCGTTAGTAGAATACAGAGTATAGCCTGATAGATCACAAATAACAAAGTAAAAATTAAATTCTTCCAAATTAGCATTTTCCAGTGAAGACGGGAAATTAAATTTGCCTTCTATTATGATACGATAATTGGATACAATATAATATTTAGCTATATTGACTTTAATGAACAAATTACTTGTAAAACATTGATTAATGGACTCCACCCAAACAGGGACTTAAAAAACCAGTACAGATGCCGTAAAGAACACCAAAGTCTTTGACCACACCTTGTATTGTCACACAATGTATTCGCGAGTTCAAATTCTGTAGTATTAAAAGGCAGGAATGATCAAGCTGACCTTGCTGTAACGTCACAAGGAAGCTCTCTCTTCTAATTAGTCCGGGAGATTTGTGTGTAGGGAAGCGGCGGTTAGGTGTCACTTCGTGTCCGGCCGCGGTGTCCGGGATCAAGGGGGAGATATTGCCGGCACTCCTATGAAATTGATTTGTGGGTGTAATTGGGTGAGAATGAAATAACAGATTTGAGCAGACAGTAGGAAATTAATTAGCTCGTTAAATTATTTTTAAATAAATGTTTAATTAAAAAATGTTTAGTTAATTAAATATTTTAACTAATCCGTATTTAATGAAATATTTTAACTAATTCGAATACTAACTAATGTAACTGATTCGAATTTAATTGAATAATTTTAAATTGTTTAACTAAATCGAATCTAATTAATTATTTTAATTGATTAGAATTTAATTAAATAATTTTAAATAATTTAGCTCTTTCGAATTTATTTAAATAATTAATTTTATTAATTTATTTCATTGATTTTTTAAAGAATTTATTTATATAACGGTAATAAATTATGTTAAATAATGTTATAAATTTATTTAAATAATGAATTAATTTAAATAATTTAATGAAACGGATTTTACTAAAATTAATTAATTTGTTAATTATTTTTTTATTTGTTAATTTGTGAAAATAAAAAAGGTCATTAATAAAGTGCACGAAAAATTTATAGAATTTTTCTTGTTCTTCTTCGAAGTCATTTGAAACTTTGTACGACTTGATTTCTATTAGATTATACCACCTGGTTTTAATTTTAGCCTAAAACGGTTTACCCGAAATTCCCCCAAAATTTTAGGCAAAACCGGTTTACTGCACTTTTGATGGAAATCGAGAAATGCGATTTCATTTGTCAGCTTATGGGGAATAAGAATTACCGCTCAACATGGTGTCCATTTCAGTAACACATCAAAGACTTAAACTTTAAAAAAAAACGACTGGGTGTTCGAACGTAAACCGGGCGTCCAGACTAGAGAACGAAACAAACGAATAATTCTCGCTTCAAGAGTCTCCGTCTTCGTGATTAAAAATGCCGTCTGCCATAAATATCTTTGATGTGCGCGGATGAACCTATCCAGTTGAAGCAGAGCTCGACAGTTGACTCACTTTGCGGGTTCTGTCCTCACAGAGACAAACCGGTTTGTATTGGTTTGGCAAGGCTAAAAATTGTAGTCAATAATATTGCTAACTTTAACAAGTTATTATTTAACTCTGGCTTAATATTTTTTTTTTTTGTTCTAATGCAGCTGGCAAACACTTAGACAATTGTCTTGGATGCCTTCAGATAAGCGTAGTACCAACGTTACTCACTTAGCACCACCCAGAAGGTGCATGTAGCTGGAAGATAAGCTATGGAAGCGCAGTAACACTACCTCCGCAAATCTCTACGATCATGTTAGACCGGGACCTACAGTTTAGCGTGGATTTCGAACTTCTAGAAACATCCATGGCACCGCCGGGACACGAACCCGAAACCTGTGTTACCGAGCGCCAGAGCACTAGCCATTCAGGCCCACTGGCTTAATATTTTAACGGCTTTTTTCGGTTGGAAAGTTACACATCTCGCCTATTTAAAGAAATCATTGTAGGCTCTAAAAGGGCCTGAATGGCCGAGTGGCTAGCGCTCGGTACGACAGGTTTCGGGTTTGAGTCCCGGCGGTGCCATGAATGTTTGTAATGGTTCGGAATCCACTTCAAACCGTAGGTCCCGGTCTCATAGGATCGTAGAGCATTGCGGGGGCATTGTTACTTCGCGTCCGTAGCTTATCTTCAAGTTACACGCGCCTTCTGGGTAATGCAAAGCGAGTAACGTCTTTGCAGCGCTTGCCTTAAGGCATCAAAGACCAAGCTGTCTGTGTGCCAGCTGCATTAGAAAGAGAAATTGTAGGCTCTAAAAAAAAATTAAAAACATTTTTAAAGGAAAAGATTTTAGATGGCAAAAGGTAACTCACAATATTGTAAAGAACGAGTTTTTACTTGGAAGTACGGCATCGCAGGTCACGCGAAAGATTAATAATGTATTTGACTCTAGTGTTACTACGTAGAAGATAGTATCAGATAGTTCATGGCTCATTTGGCTCACATGATTCATTTAACCTCACAAATGAGCCATGGGGTTCTCTAGAATCAAAGGTCGATAATGACGAACTAAAGGTCAATCACAGTTGACCAAAAACCTGCTGCTAAAATGGCAAAAGTGTACAGACAATATGGATGCATATTTTAATGAATAAAATAATTCCATATGTTGTTGTTGTTCTATTGCATCTGGCAATACAGAGACAGTTGATCAACAGTCTAAATATCCATCCTAAATGACATTTCTTTCCCTATGACACCGCTCTTCGCTCCGACTTTCTTACATATACGATGCTCGGATTAAAAATATATTAATTAGTAAAAATAGCATCAAATTAACAACGCTCATCGTTAAATGTATTATTTTAATACGTAGCAAAAAAATGGATTAATTAAAATGAAGATTACGCTTATTGACGAAAAATTTAATCCCTTTCATCATATTACAATCTTAAAATATGTCCAGAACGAAAGAAAAATAGAATATTTTTTTTTTCAACAATTTATTGAAAACTCTTTACAGAGCAAGATCTAATACCATTAATATTTCCACAAAATATTTTTCCCAGAAATTAATCCGATCCACTTTTCAAAGATAAGATTATTAGCAACAATAAAAAAAATAAGACGCATAGAAAGCAAACGATTTTTAAAACAAAACACCCCCGATGAACCATTTTAAATTAAAGACAAACACGAGAACAAAATATCGAAGTTGCAAAAACAAAAGAAAAAAACAAAAGAAAATTTGCATTTTGGGGCTCCGAATATTCAAACTCAAACTCATTGTTTGTTTTAGCAGAATGGCATCATTAAAAATTCCCTAACTTCCCTCTGAAAGGAATAATCGCGTAAGACAAATAATATAAATATTTTTCTCTTTTCTGCTTATTATTTTCAAATAAAAATAAAATATTTTTCCTAACATTAATTAATTGCTAAGTTTTTTCAAATAAAAATAAAGTACATTTCCCCAAAATATTTTCCCAGAAATTAAATCCCACTTCTCTAAGCTAAGATTAGTAAAAAGAAAAAACAAAAAAAATAATAATAATTTCGTGATTATCCCTACGAAAGGGATAATCGTGCAAGACAAATAATATAAACATTATTTTTCTTCGTCCAATTATTTTCAAATAAAAATAAAATGTTTTTCCTAATATTAATTAATTGTTAATTACTTATTATATTATATATCAAGTGTCCCTCATTATTTTCAAATAAAAATAAAATATTTTTACCATAAATTAATCCGTCCACTTCTCTGAGCCAAGATTAGTAACAACAATAAAAAATAATAATAATAATAAGACGCATAGAAAGCAAACGATTTTTAAAACAAACACCCTCATCGAACCATTTTAAATTAAAGATAAACACGAGTACAAAATATCACAGCTGCAGAAACAAAACCAAAAAAAGCAAATTTACATTTTGCGGCTTCGAATATTCATACTCAAACTCATTGTTTGCTTTGGCAGAATGGCATCATTAAAAATTCCCTAACTTCCCTCTGAAAGGGATAATCGCGTAAGACAAATAATATAAACAATATTTTTCCCTTTTCTGCTAATTATTTTCATATAAAGTAAAATATTTTTCCTATTGTTAATTAATTGTTAATTATTTTTTAATATTTATTTTAATTAATTAATTATTATATATTAATTACTGCTAATTATTTTCAAATAAAAATAGAATATTTTGCCCAGACATTAATTCGATCTACTTCTCTAAGCTAAGCTAAGTAACAACAATAAAAAAAGGAAAATAAGAATCACAAAAAGCAAACGATTTTTAAAACAAACACCCCCGACGAACCATTTTAAATTAAAGTCTGACATATCGCAGTTGCAAAAACAAAAACAAAAGAAAAAATGAACAAATTTACATTTTGTGGCTTCGAATATTCATAATCAAACTCACTGTTTACTTTGGCAGAATGGCATCATTAAAAATTCCCTAACTTTCCTCTGAAAGGGATAATCGCGTAAGACAAATAATATAAACAATATTTTCCCTTTTCTGCAATTATTTTCAATTAAAAAGAAAATATATTTTCTAATATTAATTAATTGATGATTATTTATTATATTATATATTAATTATTGCTAATTATTTTCAAATAAAAAGAAAACATTTTTCTCAGAAATTAATCCTATCCACTTCTCTGAGCTAAGATTAGTAACAACAAAATAAAATAAATAGTAATAATAAGACGCATAGGAAGCAAACGATTTTTAAAACAAACACCCTTGTCGAACCATTGTAAATTAAAGATAAATACGAGTACAAAATATCACAGCTGCAGAAACAAAAAAAAAAAAAAAGCAAATTTGCATTTTGTGGCTTCGAATATTCATAATCAAACTCATTGTTTGCTTTGTCAGAATGGCATCATTAAAAATTCCCTAACTTCCCTCTGAAAGGGATAATCGCGTAAGACAAATAATATAAACAATATTTTTCCCTTTTCTGCTAATTATTTTCAACACTTTATTTGTGCAACAGTGTTTTATTTGCAGTTTAACGGTACGTTGAAGATTTCAGTTTTTATTCTAAACATGCACTGTGAAGAATTTTGTATGCATATTTGCCTTTCATGCACTCGTAGCTCTTTATTCTGTCAAGCGTCTAACTTCCCCAAATCGTTCATTTAGGGAATAATTTTTTTTCCCTCTATGTTCTTCTTTTATGTTTATTATTTTAAGAAACGTTCTTTTATTTTTAACTTCTTGTTTTTATAATAGTGTCTGATGTTAAAGCGTCTTCTAATGATGTTGATGCTACATAGGTCCCAAACTTGCAATGTTTTAATACTTTGTGATTTATTTTTTGTATTCTGTTTTTTTTTTCTTTCCTACTCGATCGCTGTTGTAATGCTTCGCTTAATTTTTCGACGTGAGAAAATCGGAGATCATTTTTTTTTCCCCATGATCTTTTTTTTTCCCTTTTTTTTTTTTACTTTTACTTTTTTGGAACGCATAATCGTTAATTTGCTAGATTATCACTTACTTAATGCCCACGAGGCTTAAAGATGGGGAACAAAAAAAAAAATGTCGCATCATTAATTTTTTTTTTTTTTTTTTTTTTTTTTTTGGTGAATTTAAGCTTTCACTGAAGAAAGTTGGGAAAACTTTTTTTTTTTTTTTTTTCTCACCAGACCTTGGATTTTTTTTACAGTTTTTTTTTTTTCTTTTTTATACCTCTGTTCGGCTAATGCGCGCTAATGAGGTTTCCTAAAAGTGAGATGTGGGGTTCATTATCAACTAGTGTCAGGAAGATTTTTCAGTCGCGTTTGAGTGCATCGTTGAAGACACACTTTTTTTTTTTTTTTTTGCAAAGTGTAAAAAAAAAAATAAATAAATAAATAAACAAAACTTGTTCGACTTATTTTAAAAATTATCTTTTGGTTTAAAATAAATACTTCTTAATACAATAAAGCAGGGATGAATACATTGTAAAAGAAACATTGCTATTTTTTTTATTTCCTTGTTGTCAAAATTTTTATTTGTATTTAGATAGTTTTTATATTCGACCATTATTCTGAGGGTTTTTGTTCATAAATTATATGAGTATTGTTTTCGGAAGCGAGGTTTTTCCGTTTCCTTAATCACTTTCAATTTTTCTGATTGGTTATTTTTTTTAATTTCTTTCACGAGCTATTGGTTTATTTTTTAAATTTCTTTCACGAGCTATTGGTTTATTTTTAAATTTATTTCACGAGCTATTGGTTTATTTTTTAAATTTCTTTCACGAGCTATTGGTTTATTTTTAAATTTATTTCACGCGCTATTGGTTTATTTTTTTAATTTATTTCACGAGCTATTGGTTTATTTTTTAAATTTATTTCACGAGCTATTGGTTTATTTTTTAAATTTATTTCACGAGCTATTGGTTTATTTTTAAATTTATTTCACGAGCTATTGGTTTATTTTTTAAATTTATTTCACGAGCTATTGGTTTATTTTTTAATTTATTTCACGAGCTATTGGTTTTTTTTTTTAATTTATTTCACGAGCTATTGGTTTATTTTTTAAATTTATTTCACGAGCTATTGGTTTATTTTTTTTTTAAATTTATTTCACGAGCTATTGGTTTATTTTTAAATTTATTTCACGAGCTATTGGTTTATTTTTAAATTTATTTCACGAGCTATTGGTTTATTTTTTAAATTTATTTCACGAGCTATTGGTTTATTTTTTAAATTTATTTCACGAGCTATTGGTTTATTTTTAAATTTATTTCACGAGCTATTGGTTTATTTTTTAAATTTATTTCACGAGCTATTGGTTTATTTTTTAAATTTATTTCACGAGCTATTGGTTTATTTTTTAAATTTATTTCACGAGCTATTGGTTTATTTTTTAAATTTATTTCACGAGCTACTGGTTTATTTTTTAATTTATTTCACGAGCTAATAGTTATTTTAAAATATTTTTAATATCTAGTTTTTTTAACATAATATTTATTTTAATGCCTTTCATGGGCCAATAATTATATAATCGAATAATTAAATAATGTAAAATTGTACTAAAAAAGATCGTCTGGTGAAAGCAAAGACAATTTTATTTTGAAAAGAAAATGGAGTTTATGAAGAAAAAAAATCATTTGGAATTCTTTATTTTTTAATTTTTTTTTTTTAAAGATTGCTGTTATGCTTTTTGTTCTTACATTAAATTTTAAATTTTATGGACATTAAATTATGTGTTAACATGTTTTTACATTAAATTAATTTTATGTTAAATTCTAAATTTGTTTAAAAACCTGTTTATTAGCCCAGCAAATTACATTTTTTTCTAATTTTAGTTATTTTTTTAACTAAGTAAAATCGAATATTTTCATTACATATTTGAAAACTATTTTTATGTTTCGTTTCGTTTTTATCAGCATGTTTTCCATATTTACAAAAATTTTAAAATGAATAAAAATTATTTAGATGATAAATTAATTAAAACTGAATATAAAAATTAATATAAAATTACAACATTGAAAAATATACTTCTTTTTCATGGGAAAAGTTATTTTTCTAATTTTAGTTATTTTTTTAACTCAGTAAAATCGAATATTTTCATTACATATTTGAAAACTAGTTTTATGTTTCGTTTCGTTTTTATCAGCATGTTTTCCATATTTACAAAAATTTTAAAATGAATAAAAATTACTTAGATGATTTAATTAGAACTGAATTAAAAATTAATATAAAATTACAACATTGAAAAATATACTTCTTTTCATGGGAAAAGTTATTTTTTTCTAATTTTAGTTATTTTTTTAACTAAGTAAAATCGAATATTTTCATTACATATTTGAAAACTATTTTTATGATTCGTTTCCTTCTTATCAGCATGTTTTCCATATTTACAAAAATTTTAAAATGAATAAAAATTACTTAGATGATAAATTAATTACAACTGAATATAAAAATTAATATAAAATTATTACATTGAAAAATACATTTATTTTTCATGGGAAAATTTTTTTTTTTTCTATTTTTAATTATTTTTTAACTAAGTAAAATCGAATATTTTCATTACATATTTGAAAACTATTTTTATGATTCGTTTCGTTCTTATCAGCATGTTTTCCATATTTACAAAATTTTTAAAATGAATAAAAATTTAGATGATAAATTAATTAAAACTGAATATAAAAATTAATATAAAATTACAACATTGAAAAATGTACTTCTTTTTCATGGGAAAAGTTATTTTTTCTAATTTTAGTTATTTTTTTAACTCAGTAAAATCGAATATTTTCATTACATATTTGAAAACTAGTTTTATGTTTCGTTTCGTTTTTATCAGCATGTTTTCCATATTTACAAAAATTTTAAAATGAATAAAAATTACTTAGATGATAAATTAATTACAACTGAATATAAAAATTAATATAAAATTATTACATTGAAAAATACATTTATTTTTCATGGGAAAATTTTTTTTTTCTATTTTTAATTATTTTTTAACTAAGTAAAATCGAATATTTTCATTACATATTTGAAAACTAGTTTTATGTTTCGTTTCGTTTTTATCAGCATGTTTTCCATATTTACAAAAATTTTAAAATGAATAAAAATTACTTAGATGATAAATTAATTACAACTGAATATAAAAATTAATATAAAATTATTAAATTGAAAAATACATTTATTTTCATGGGAAAATTTTTTTTTTCTATTTTTAATTATTTTTTAACTAAGTAAAATCGAATATTTTCATTACATATTTGAAAACTATTTTTATGATTCGTTTCGTTCTTATCAGCATGTTTTCCATATTTACAAAAATTTTAAAATGAATAAAAATTATTTAGATGATAAATTAATTAAAAATGAATATAAAAATTAATATAAAATTACAACATTGGAAAAATATACTTCTTTTTCATGGGAAAAGTTATTTTTTTCTATTTTTAGTTATTTTTTAACTAAGTAAAATCGAATATTTTCATTACATATTTGAAAACTATTTTTATGATTCGTTTCTTTCTTATCAGCATGTTTTCCATATTTACAAAATTTTTAAAATGAATAAAAATTATTTAGATGATAAATTAATTACAACTGAATATAAAAATTAATATAAAATTATAACTTTGAAAAATATATTTATTTTTCATGGGAAAATTTGTTTTTTTCTATTTTTAGTTATTTTTTACCTACGTAAAATCGAATATTTTCATTACATGTATGAAAACTATTTTTATGATTCGTTTCGTTTTTATCAGAATGTTTTTCATGTTTACAAAAATTTTAAAATGAATAAAAATTACTTAGATGATAAATTAATTACAACTGAATATAAAAATTAATATAAAATTACAACATTGAAAAATATACTTCTTCTTCATGGGAAAAGTTATTTTTTTCTATTTTTAGTTATTTTTTAACTACGTAAAATCGAATATTTTCATTACATATTTGAAAACTATTTTTATGATTCGTTTCGTTCTTATCAGCATGTTTTCCATATTTACAAAAATTTTAAAATGAATAAAAATTATTTAGATGATAAATTAATTACAAATGAATATAAAAATTAATATAAAATTACAACATTGAAAAATATACTTCTTTTTCATGGGAAAAGTTATTTTTTTCTATTTTTAGTTATTTTTTAACTAAGTAAAATCGAATATTTTCATTACATATTTGAAAACTATTTTTATGATTCGTTTCTTTCTTATCAGCATGTTTTCCATATTTACAAAATTTTTAAAATGAATAAAAATTATTTAGATGATAAATTAATTACAACTGAATATAAAAATTAATATTTTTCAAAGTTATAATTTTATATATTTATTTTTCATGGGAAAATTTGTTTTTTTCTATTTTTAGTTATTTTTTACCTACGTAAAATCGAATATTTTCATTACATGTATGAAAACTATTTTTATGATTCGTTTCGTTTTTATCAGCATGTTTTTCATGTTTACAAAAATTTTAAAATGAATAAAAATTACTTAGATGATAAATTAATTACAACTGAATATAAAAATCAACATTGAAAAATATACTTCTTCTTCATGGAAAAGTTTTTTTTTCTATTTTTAGTTATTTTTTTTAACTAAGTAAAATCGAATATTTTCATTACATATTTGAAAACTATTTTTATGATTCGTTTCTTTCTTATCAGCATGTTTTCCATATTTACAAAATTTTTAAAATGAATAAAAATTATTTAGATGATAAATTAATTACAACTGAATATAAAAATTAATATTTTTCAAAGTTATAATTTTATATATTTATTTTTCATGGGAAAATTTGTTTTTTTTCTATTTTTAGTTATTTTTTACCTACGTAAAATCGAATATTTTCATTACATGTATGAAAACTATTTTTATGATTCGTTTCGTTTGTATCAGCATGTTTTTCATGTTTACAAAAATTTTAAAATGAATAAAAATTACTTAGATGATAAATTAATTACAACTGAATATAAAAATTAATATAAAATTATAACTTTGAAAAATAAATTTCTTTTTCATAGGAATAATTTTTATTTATCGTGTTAAGGGATGCATGTTATGTCCATGTTTTTTTGTCACGTTCCATGTATTCCGTTGTAATTCTCACTTTTCAAGTCAATTATTTTATGCCACGTTATGTGTCTAGTTTTTAAGAATAGCATACATGTAGGCTTCGTTTGTGAAGTAATCAGCACTCGGCGACACTTTACGGTCGCTTGTCTTTGACAGAGCCTGTTTACAACGTGGCGGAGTATTCAACTTTGAACTCTGACCCCACGAGAAGGGGACAGGACCCCGTGGATGAAGGAAAAGGGAGAACGCCAGCTGACACGAGAGAGGCTGAGAAAGGCTGCGTCGAGCAGCGATAGAAAATGGTTGTGAATGTTTAACAATTAATGTAAATATAAATTGTAAAATAATGTATCAGTAAATGGCTTTATTTAAAGTAACGTCCCGTTGCTGCGTTTTGTATGTCAAATACCCTAGACACCCACTTCGAAAGTCAAGCTTTTGCTAGACTGGTAGAGAAGTCTAGCAAAACTGTAGGTTTGACCGGGATGAATCTACTGAAACCGGTGTAAATCTACAGAAATTGGGGGCTCGGCCGGGATGCATCTTTTGCAAGCGGCTAACTCTACATACATTGTAATACAATCAGCATATGCATGAATTGTAAAATGTTACTTAAAATATAATTTTTTTCTATTTTTTTTTTTTTTTAATAATATATACGAATAAAACAAATTCCAGATATTATTTTCAAAGAAAAAATTAAATTGTACACTTTTATTCATGTTCATTATTTAATGTCATGTTGAATGTTATGACCATCATTTTTCGTTAAGTTTCATGTATTTCGTTGTACTACTGTGTCCAAAAAGCAAGACCAATTTTCATTTTTTTTTTTTAATTTCCGGGGTTTATACAATTTTATTTATTTATTTTTTTTTTAGGTTTCTGGCACTGCCCTTGACATCAGTGTGAAATTTCACGTCAAAATATCCATTACGCTTGAGTTACACTTGGCTTTGTGAGACGCCAAAACTGATTCCGGCGATTTTTGAAAAGTCTGAAGTAATTGATCAAGAACTTGCTTTCAATTTTGTTTGCGGAGATGTATAGAATGTTGCAGAAGGTATTCGGTGAGCATTCCTATATCGGAAAGGAATGTTTAGAAGGAGTATAAACAGTTCAAAGAAGACAGAGCACGCGTTGAAGACGAAGAGCCCTCTGGTCGACTCTCCACCTCAACAGACGAAACTCAAGTCCCAAAAATTAAAAATTTGGTGCTTGCAAACCGTCGATTTAGAATTAGAGACCTTGCTGATGATGTTGGAATTTCAGAAGGATCGGTCCATTCCATTTTGGGCCTCAAACGCGTCAAATCTCGATTGGTACAGAAACCATTGAATGCGCCAGCTCACAGTGTATTGATTCTTCGTGATTTTTACCCCAAAAATGAAACCCATATCGTTCTACAACACCGTATTCACACAGTGCAATTTCTGGTTATTCTCTTAACTCAAAGGACCACTCCGGGGACACCGTCTTGAGTCGATTGAAGAGATTCAACGTGAATCGCCGCACGCTTTGAAGGCCATCCTTGACGACGACTTTTTAGCATGCATTGAGGATTGGAAAAAAAAGTTGGCATAAGTGCATTGTGTCCGGAGCGGATTACTTTGAAGGCGATGAAATAAATTTGGAAGAATAAATAAAGAGTTTTTGAAAAAAAATAATTGGTCTAACTCTTCGTGACTCTTTCGTCAAAAATGAAACCCATATCGTTTCACAACCACCGTATTCACACCGTGTGACTTATGGCTATTACCTAAACTCAAAAGACCACTCCGGGAACACCCGAATGATTGTAAAAAGCGTTCGCATAAGTGCATTGTGTCCGGAGGGGATTAATTTGGAGGCGATGAAATAAATTTTTAGAATAAATAAAGTTTTTAAAAAAAAAATTGGCTTTAATTTTTGGGGATAGCAGTATTTCTCCTTTTTCATGTCATTTAAGCCAAGTTTTTCGCGTTTCAAAAATCGCATGCGTTGTAATACAATCAACATATGTATCAATTGTAAAAACGTTATTTTTGTATAAATAATTTTTTTTTCTTTCCTGTTTGTTTAAAATATATATGAATAAAACAACTTTTAGACATTTTCAAAAAAAAAAAAAAAAAAAAAAAAGCATTTTTTTTTCATGTTTAATATTTATTATAATGTAGAATGCCATGTTCATTATTTTTCGTCATGCTAAATGTTGCGTGTTATGTAAATTGTTATATGTCACGCTTCATGTATTTTTTAATGGTATGTCGGTTGTCATGTTTCCAATGTTTTTGTCACGTTAAATGTCGCTTTTCATGTCCATTTTTATGTAAAGAATTCAACATATCTAACGTGAACTGTAACATCCGTTATAGATATTTTTAATTTTTATTTTTGTTAACTTAAAGTGTATTTGAATCAAAGTTAAAAAGAAAGTATTAAAAAAATCCTCTTTTTTTGTACTAATTTTTTTGTCATTTATCTGTAGCATTTTCATCACAAGAATAGTTGTAGCATTTCGTCCCCAGTGAGGATTGTATAATCTTTAAAAATACATAATAATAACCTGTCACTCAAATTTCACAGCAGATAAGCAGTGTTGTGGATATTTATTTTGCAGGTAATTAGTGTTTTTTATTAATGAGAACAACTTGCACTCAATGTGGCACCAGATAATCAATTTGATGGATTATGAGACCTCATGAAATTACGATTGTTTGCAATTATAGATGGATTAACATTTGTTACGATTGTTAACAATTATAGATGGAATATGGACTAGGCCATGAGATATTGTATCGTAATGGGTGATAGACCATGGGCTGAGAAAGGGTCTACTTCTACGAGAAGTGACAGAAATTGCTCCATCCTACCCCCCTATTTTGCCGGATTTTCTTAAAGTGTTTTTTTTTTTTGAGAAAAAGGAGAATGTTCTGCTACATGTCGAGAAGAAATGTTGTCTTTTTTTCTGAAGTAACTGAAAAGGCCAGAGTTTCCGCCTGTTTTCAAAGTGTACCCCTTGTGATTCGTATATCACGCTGTGTGATAATTAAGATCTGCCGTCGACCAGGTGAAATAGATTCGTCGTAGATTCAAGAATTGTGATAGTCTCCGTCCTTGGAGTGAAATGTGCTTGTGAATCAAATTTAAATCTTTAACTTTCTTGTAAATAATAATTTGTAGCAACCCAAAATTCTGAATATATATATATAAATGTGGGATTTGTTTGTGTTGTAATCACCAGATAGCGACACTTGCTTGTCTTTGACAGAGCCTGTTGACAACGGGGGGTATTGAACTTTGAACTCTGACCCCACGAGAAGGGGAGAGGGCCCCGTAGATGAAGAAAGAGGAAGAGAACACTAGCTGACATGGGAGAGGCTGCGTCAAGCAGCGAGAGAAAGTATTCATCCCTTTAATTAAATGGCAATGTAAATATCATTGTAAAATATCTTAGTAATAAATGGCTTTATTTAAAGTAACGTCCCGTTACTGCCTTTTTGTATGTCAAATACCCTAGACACCCACTGCAATAGTCCAGATATTGTTAGGCTGATAGAGAAGTCTAACAAAACTGTAGGTTCGACCGGGATGCATCTGTTGAAACCGATGTAAACCCCCAAAAATTGGGGGTTCAGCCGGGATGCATCTGTTGAAACCGGTGTAAACCCTCCAAAAATTGGGGGTTCGACTGGGATGCATCTGTTGAAACCGGTGTAAACCCTACAAAAATTGGTGTTTCGGCCGGAATGCATCTGTTGAAACCGGTGTAAACCCTACAAAAATTGGGGGTTCGGCCGGAATGCATGTTGAAACCGGTGTAAACCCCCAAAAATTGGGGGTTCGGCCGGGATGCATCTGTTGAAACCGGTGTAAACCCCCAAAAATTGGGGGGTTCGACCGGGATGCATCTGTTGAAACCGGTGTAAACCCCCCAAAAATTGGGGGTTCGACCGGGATGCATCTGTTGAAACCGGTGTAAACCCCCCAAAAATTGGGGGTTCGACCGGGATGCATCTGTTGAAACCGGTGTAAACCCCCCAAAAATTGGGGGGTTCGGCCGGGATGCATCTGTTGAAACCGGTGTAAACCCCCAAAAAATTGGGGGTTCGGCCGGGATGCATCTTTCGCAAGCGGCTTAACTCTACATAAATGCTTGTAAATAAAACTTCTTAATGTGTTCCCATGTATATGAAAGTGACTCTCTGCTTGAAGCCGTTAAAGATCTAGTACAGGCCGAGGATTTTACGTATTATATAAGCACACGATCTTTGAGCACATCTTCATCAACACAAGTATATATTGCATTTTATCCTACTTAATTCTGCCATTAGATAGCAGCACTGAATAAACTATGAAAATAGATATCGAGAAAATACTCGAATGTTCTTGAATAGGATAAATAATTTCTCGTAAATATACTTATAGATTAATTTATTATAAAGGCGATATTCATAATTACGAATAATTCATTTTCAGCATCAGCAGGGGCGCAACAGCCCCATGGTGGACCAATACTGTCTGTCTATTGGCAGATTTTGAGACAGGATATGATTTCTTTTTACGGGGTAGGGTTGTCAGTTCTACGTCCAACATCCATGTTTGACTCGGGCATACGGTTTAAAGTGAATTCGAAATACTACAAACATCGTTGGCACAGCCGCGACTCGAACCCAAAACCAGTGACAGTCAGCGGCAGAGCACTAGTCACTCGGCCATCAGACCTCTATTTAATTTTAATAGTTTGTTTTCCTTAGAATAAATTCCTTTTCATTACAATACCTTAAAAAAAATATTCTGTATCCTAGAGTTTTTATTATATTTCTTAAATCTCTTTCAATATGTTGATTAACATTCATTTGTTATAAAAAAATTACTAAATATTTTATTATTCACGTTGGACAAGTCCAAATTATTATTACCGCGAATGCTATGCATAACTTAATGGTCATAAATCTATTTAAGGTTAACAACTAACTAAATACTGTTGATGTTAATTATACTAATGCATGTGTTATGGTTTGCGGAAAGAATATATACGATCACGTGATTAAGCACGTGCGTGTTATTGGTTGATCTGAAGTATCGAACACGTAAATCTGAAGCCCCAACTGCGTGAAATCACCGTTCCATAAAACAAAGTTCATTGATTCGTTTCCTACAAACGCCATGAAATGAATGGCGTAACCAAATATTACGTCTTCGGATTACTTTTTATGGTTCGGTTCGCGTGTCAAAATTCCGGACAATGCTTCACTGGACTCGACCTTATAAGGTGATACGTATCATAACTCACCCGGAAATGTGCTTTGTAGGCTTTGAGTATTTTATCGTGAGCCATATTTTTACGAGAAGACTTAATCTGGAATGGGGTTTTTCTGTGCTTACTATTCATAAATCCATCATTTTTTTCCTTTATATATGACTCTTTTAATAAAATTGCTGAGAGCCTGAGAATTTTGACAACATTTGTACTAAATATTTATCATTTTTCCATCATTAATGTATTCATTTCTGAACTATATATTTTTTTATTCATTAATGAATGTTTGTGTACTCTTACGTCTATTTATATACTACTACACCACACCACACTACGTCATTGTGCCGAGAGGTCAGTTGTCCCTATACAGTTTGAGAATGATGTGGGTGAGAAGTCTGATTCGGTTCCGTGACGATCTGTAGTCATATAAGATCGGGAACTAAGGTTTAAAGTGGATTCCGAACCACTTCAAACAACCCTGGAACAGCCAGGACTTGAACCCGAAATCTCTGGCACCGAGCCCCTGAAAGCTATGTCCTTCAGGCCCCTGTCTGTTTACAGACAAACATTTTATCTATGTATGTCAGAAGTATAAAGTAGTGTAAAGTCTCTGTTTGTACTAGACCTGTAACGGCTTCAAGAAGAGGGACACTTTCAGCTTCATGGGAGCGCAATAAATTTTGTTTATAAGCATTTTATATATATTCAGAGCTCTATTTACAAAGAAATGTAAATTTAAAATCTATACTAGATTCATAAATGCAATTCACTCCAAGGTTGGAGATTTTCAGCGTTCTCGAGACTACGTCGAATCTATTTATCCAGGTCTGCGGCAGACCTTAACTATCATACAGCGTGATACACGAAACCACAAGGGCCTCAGGAACCGGCGGGAACTCCGGCCTATTCAGTCAGAAAAAGAGAGAAACAACACTTCTTGTCGACTCGTCGCAGAACTGTCTTTTTCTCCTTTTCTGAAAACCTCCCTTTAAGAAAATCGGTCAAGAGGGTGTTAGCTTCCCTCACTTCTCATTGGAGTCGATATTTCCTCAGTCCAAGGTCTATCACTCATCTGGATGAAACAACTTTTCACGTAGTCTATATTCCATCTGCAATTGTTTCAACCTGTGATGGTAGAACATAGAAACGCTAATTTCATGAGGTGTCATTATCCATGACACTGATTATCTGCTGTCAGATTTGAGTGACAGGTTGTTCTCATTACATAATACACTAATTGCAGGTAGTATAATTTTTTTTTCTGTTAAGACTTTGTTTAGAATGGGCTGATCATCGGTATTTACAGCTTATGAAAAACCATATCATTAGTATTTCTTTACTCTTTCTGATTACTAATAAATATGGATATCAATGCATTTAAGAAGCTAAAGAAATCGTAAACTTAGATTTTAATTTAATTTATTATGTTAACTTTAATATGTTGTCAAACCTATGATATTAAAAATCCAACGATGGAACCATGAGCATATGTTAAAAACATTGAAAAATCTTCAATTTAATGAAATTTATGAGAAAAAAATAAAAATATTATATAATATAAACTTAAATGATATCCATATATTTTGCTTTTAAGTTTTTAATACAAATGTATTTGAAATTATAATTTTAAAAATTTTGAAAGGCTTAAAGCTTTAAAAACTTTTTGAAATATTGAAAACGAAATTTTACAAATCAAACTAATTTCAAAACAATAAATAAAGTGACATATCACTAAAATAATATCATTTTAATTTATAATAAAAATAATAATAACATTAATAAATAATAATAATTCATGATATTCATAATTCATAATTTAATTTATAATAAAAATATTCAGTAAAAAAAAATTTAAATTTTTGAAAATATATTCTTTATTATACACAATAATAATATAATAAAGTCTGGGTTATCATTATTTTTTTTTTACAAAATAATTTTAAATAAACATTTCACTAATTTATGCGATATAAGATTAATAAAAATTAAATTATAGTTAAAAGTTTAAAGACTTGATATTTGTATGCATACTTTTAAAAACTATGTTTGTTTTTTGTTATAGAGCTATTTTTATTTATTTTTTATTAATTTTAAAAATAAAGCAACGTTATTGAAAATAACCAATCCTTGTCTTTCATGAATGATTATGCTAATAAGGACTAATATTAAATAAAAAAGGTAACCTGAACTTTAAAGATTGTTTAAGAAGATTAATAGCGTGACAAGTCTACGAAAAGTATCTTTTGTTAAAAAGTTTCTCTAGAAAACATTTTATTTTTCTTTTAATTTTTCCTGTCAATAAAAACATTCTTTGTTTTCATGTTTATCGAATCAGCGTTCTGTTTATCTGAAGTACCTCGAGTGAGTCATGATTCCTTGCGGTCTGATCGATCATGTTTGTTTACCGTCATCGTTAAAAAAAATAATCGATTCATCGATTTTCATCGTAAGTTGAACTGACAGCCGAATTTCTGTTAGAAATGCAAACATCCAAGCATGAATTTTGATTCGTAAACAAAAAGAATGATTAAGTGCTCGTGTAAACATTTTTTTTAAAAATCATTTACTTATTTGAATAGTCAAAGTCAAATGTCATTTACTTATTAAATTTATTTATTTATTTGAGTAGCTACTATAATAAATTAAAATCATTTCTTTTGTACAATAATTTTCAATTGATATTTACATTTAGAATAAAGCTTTTTTTTTTCGTGAATTCTGATATTTATTATCATTTTGAACAGTCAAACAAATAATGTTTTTAAAATGTATATTTAGTAAATAAACATAGTTTCATTTATTCAAATGTATTTCAAACGCTTAATTATTTAAAAAGAATATTCCTTCTGAAAAATCGTGTTTCGTTTATTTTATTTATTATCAATAAAATTATGGGTATCTTTTGGATAGTGGGATTTTTCACGTCCTTGATTAGTTGTTTCCTTGACCACTTTCAGTCCAGTTCTTATTAATTTACTTTTTTAATTTTCTTTCGCGTCTTATTCTTATTGGTTTATTTAAATTTCTTTCGCGTCTTATTCTTATTGGTTTATTTAAATTTCTTTCGCGTCTTATTCTTATAGGTTTATTTAAATTTCTTTCTCGTGTTATTTAATTAAATTTCTAGCAAGTACTTTTTATAAAATGATTTGGAATTCTTTATATTATTTATTTTTATTAAAAACTTTCATCAAGTACTTTTTATAAAATCGTTTGGAATTCTTCATATTATTTATTTTTATTAAAAAATTCTATCAAGTACTTTTTATAAAATCGTTTGTAATTCTTCATATTATTTATTTTTATTAAAAAATTCTATCAAGTACTTTTTATAAAATCGTTTGGAATTCTTTATATTATTTATTTTTATTAAAAACTTTCATCAAGTCATAAAATCGTACTTTTTATTTTTAAAAAATCGTTTTTTATAAAATCGTTTGGAATTCTTCATATTATTTATTTTTATTAAAAAATTTATTTTTTATAAAATCGTTTGGAATTCTTCAATTATTTATTTTTATTAAAAATTCTATCAAGTACTTTTTATAAAATCGTTTGCAATTCTTCATATTATTTATTTTTATTAAAAAATTCTATCAAGTACTTTTTATAAAATCGTTTGGAATTCTTCATATTATTTATTTTTATTAAAAAATTCTATCAAGTACTTTTTATAAAATCGTTTGGAATTCTTCATATTATTTATTTTTATTAAAAATTCTATCAAGTACTTTTTATAAAATCGTTTGGAATTCTTCATATTATTTATTTTTATTAAAAAATTCTATCAAGTACTTTTTATAAAATCGTTTGGAATTCTTTATATTCTTTATTTTTATTAAGAAATTCTATCAAGTACTTTTTATAAAATCGTTTGGAATCCTCTATTTTCTAAAATTTCTTTTGCGTGTTTTTTTTTTATAAAATCGTTTGAAATTTTCAATTTTTTTAAAATTTCTTTCACATGTTTTTTACAAAATCATTTGGAATTCTTTAAATTATTTTTTCTAAAATTTCTTTCAAGTACTTTTTACAAAATCGTTTAGAACTGTCTTTTTTTTTTTCAAATTTATTTTGCGTACTTTTTTATAAAATCGTTTGGAATTCTATATTATTTACTTATTTTATTTATTTTTTGGTGCTTTTTTTTTATAAAATCGTTTGAAATTCTATAATTTTATTTTTTATTTTTAATCGGTTTTCTTTTTTCAGTTTTGATTACTGATGAACATAATATATTACCTGAATATGATTCATTGACATTTTTTCTTTCTTTATTTATTTAAGGTTGTTGTTATGCGCTACAATAAATTATAAATTTTATGTTTGACCTGCATATCGCCCTATTCTATTATTTTTATTTTCGATGTGATTTTTTTTTTATTTCTCTTTACGTTATTATTTTCCTTCATATCACATTTAAATACAAACCTCCTTGTGAGTTTTCTATTTATTTTCTGAAGAGCAAATTGCACTACATTTGTTTTTATCTGCGTGAATTATTACGAATAATAAATTAAAAAAAAAAAATTAAAACCAATTTTAAGCTTCGCAATTCTTCTTGATTATACATTAAATATTCAAATATTAAAGAATAATCGCTTAGAGCAGGGGTCTCCAAACTTTCCTGCCTTAGGGCCATACTGTTTACTCCAATAAGTACCAAGGGCCAAAACTGTTTTAATTTTTCTGACATTATCTATAATTTCTAGACCAGTCGCCGAGTACGCGCTCTGAGCGGCCATACGCTTGCTAAATTCCCTGGTTTAATTACTAGTGTGTGTATCGATACGACCGTGACACTTGACGACATCTAGTGGTTAAAAGCGGAAATAGGTAGGTATAACTACCGAGGGTAACCGCGGAATGTTCACTAGTTTATAATGTTAGTGGGATTCATTTCAATTAAATGTTATTTGTTATGCTTAAGTTAAATTTTCTGCGTATTATGCTTGCTATTAAGCTTTACTTAGCAAGTCAATAAAACCGAATTATAATTATTCTGTGTTTTTTAATCCAACTTATTACAGCAACAATAAGCTATTCGCTGTTGCGGGCCGGATGGATGACACTGGCTAGCCGAATTTGTAACGCGGGTCGTAGTTTGGAGACCCCTGGCTTAGAGTAACGTAATACACAATACAAAATAATTTAATAACAAAACAACAAAATGTATCTTACATAAAAATGTAATCCTAATAAAAAAGAAAACCATCAATTTATTTAAAGCTTCAAAAAACAATTGCCATTTTTGAATACCAATCTTCATGGCTTACTTCGAATCAACAACTATATCAGAGACCGCAGCCATGACACTCGTTCAATGAATTCTTCTTGTAGTAATTACACCACTTCCCTGGAGAGTCCAGTTCACAGAATAAAACCCCACCACCGTCCAATTAACTCCCTCCGGTTCTAGAATAAGGGGTCCGACCCCCACGCGTTCATTAAGTGGAAAGGATTTGTGGCTTCCCCTTCCCCTCCGGACCGGATTAAAAAGGGAAGATCCAGATCTTCCACCTCGGAAGCCAGGGAAAGGGGAAATTAATAGGGAAGTTCTCCTGGTTTAGTCGAATCAGCGGATTTGGTAATGCAATTCCGAGGCGGATCCATCCTCTCCCCAAGTACAAAATGCATCTATCCCTATTTCCTTTGCCATACTTTGTGCTTGACTTTTTGACGTATGAATTGCATTAATAAGTCAAATAGGGTGATTCATTCCATCTTGCAGATATTTTCTGGTGCATGATTTCATAAGGCCATTAAATTACTAAATATCTTTCTATATTATATTTATTTAATTAATTAAATAGCATGTATTTAAGTTTATCTAAATTGATGTATGTTCTCTATTAAAGACTACACAATGGCATAAGTGTATAAAATGTTGTTGTTGTTGTTCTAATGTAGCTGGCATACAGAGACAGTTAATCTTTATGCTATGAGCAAGGGCTGCACCGACTGTTACTCATTAACACCACCCAAGTTACACGTGAAGCTCGAAAATATGCTACGGACGCGAATCTGAGATCTTATTAGTTTCCAGTAATTTTTAAAACTACAAATTTGACTCAGTTTATAATTTCATGTCATCGCATTTTTATTATCATTAAATAAATACATTATTTACAATATATAGTAACATTATTTATTTAATTTGTTGAAATACTTATTCAATTATTCACAAACCAAATTATATATATATAAAAAACAAATTTATTTTATTTTTAAACTTAATTTAAATATCCAAAAATAAAGAACTCATTTCATATAGATATATCAAATGCAAAATAACTATCAACTGAACAACGTATTTTGAATCGCATATTCTCTACACCAGATGGCGCGAAAAATTAAAAATAAGATCAAATACACGTGACTTAATATTGACATATCGTAGTGCTGACTAATGTGTTTTCTACATATATTATCTTCATTTGTCCTTTACTCACTTTTATCGATATGTCTAACTCATAATTACATGTTTTCGTAAAACAACCATAATTAATCGATATGTAATTATTACTTAAAAATAATTGAAGTTTGATGACATGTGTTTATCCCAAAGATAGTTATTTTATCAAGAATATTATAATGACAATAATTGATAGAAATCTGATAAAAGCAAACATGCAATCTTTTCCCTGGAACCTTTTCGTGGATGTTTAAATTCTCACACCATGTCAATATATTTACTATGATAAGATAAATATTTAAATTTAAGTACAATTTAATATTAATAAATTAATCAAGTCTATTTCTTCTATGGATTTATTGGTTTTACAATATCTGCCATAGATAGCATATTGCAAAAGGTACGGATATTCTGATAAATGAACACCTTTATTAAAAACAGTATCATATAAATCATATGATGAGCAAGCACTATTTACCCTCTTAACGGATTGTTTTAAAAGGAGTTTTTTTTGTGAAGAAGGGAGAGAGTTCTGCTACGAGTAGACCAGAAATATTAGAGAGTTTTTGCATACCGTATTTTGGACGTCCGTCAGCTTTTTCTCGCTAGCGTGCTCATAGGAAACATTATTACAGATACGCATGCGCAATTTCCTATGAGCATGCGCGCTAGGGAGAAAAAGCTAACGGACAAAAAACGGTATGCAAAAACTCTCTGTTGTTTTTTGTTTTTTCTCAGAAGTGATTGAATAGGCCGGATTTTCCGCTTGTTTACAAAGTGAGCTCCCTTGTGGTTTCATGTATCACGCCATGTGATAATTAAATCTGCCCCAGACCAATGTATTAGATTCGTCGTAAACTCGAGAACTCTGAAATTCTCCGTTCTTGGAGTCAACTACACTTGTGTATCAAATGGAACACTTTAATTCTCATTTTTTGTAAATAATTTTGTATTAATCCAGAGTTATGTATGTAGGATTTGTTTGTGTGGTAATCAGCAGGCGGCGACACTTCACGGTTGCTTGTCTTTGACAGAACCTGTTTACAACGGGGGGAGTATTCAACTTTGAACTCTGACCCCACGAGAGAAAGGGACAGGACCCCGTGGATGAGAAAAGGATGTAGATGGGCGCGTAGATGGGCGCGAAAAGAGAACGGCTGGCCGGAGCGAGAGAATATGTTTATCCCTTAATTAACAACTAATGTAAATAATACTGTAAAATATAGTGTCATTAAAGGGCTTTATTTGAAGTAACGTCCCGTTACTGCGTTGTGTCTGTCAAATCCCCTAGACACCCACTGCAAAAGTACAGCCATTGTTAAACTGGTAGAGAAATCTACATGTATATATAATGCTTGCAAATAAAAATTAAAGTTTTCTCATGAAACTGAATGCGGTACTCAAGCTGAGACGTTACAATATTGTAAAATATGTTTTATTTATTATCTACCTGTCATTTCTGTTTAAAAAATTCTGAATATGTATATATATGCATATGATGCTTGTAAATCAAAATTAAATTGTTTCCATGTACCTGAAAACGGCCGTCTTCTATAAGCCGTTATAGGTCTAGTATTTGTATTATTATATATATATATATATATATATATATATATACACTCAAGAGCCAAAACATTATGACCACCTGTCAATAACGAGTTGGCCCACCTTTGGCGCGCAACACAGCTTCAACCCGCCTTGGCATGGATTAATACCACCACTTAATACCAGTTAAATACCACTTCCACCTGATCACGTGCCTTACACGTCATCCAGGCGGGTTCATTGCAAAATGTAGGGGTGGTCATAATGTTTTGGCTCTTGAGTGTATATATATATATATAGCGCTGCACAGACCTTACTTACTTAGCACTACCCAGGAGATGCGTTTAGCTTGAAGGTAAGCTACAGGCGCAGAGTAACAATACTCCTGCAACGCTCTACGAACCTTTTAGAACCTACGGTTTGAAGTGGATTCCGAACCACTACAAATACCCATGGCACCGCCTGAACTTGAACCCGAACGTTACAATATATGAGAGTTAAGATTTCCAACAGTACTTTGCAAAGTCAGTTTCTTCAAAAATCTTTAAAACGTTTTTGTCTATATTTTTTTTATCCTTACACTGATGATAACTTTTTATTCACTCATAGTAATTTCATATAGCTGCAAATGAATACCCGTACATAATGTTGCAGAAAGCTATTCATCATTGCATTGAAAACTATTCCTTCCCTCCACAGAACTATTCATCACTGTCTATTTAAGAGTGGCTTCAATCAATTTTCTAAGTAACCGAAGTACTTTATTCAAACACAATAACAAGTAGGGACCAATTTCATGATAAAACTAATTTCAAAATTACTTTACGAGATGCGATAATTAAAAATGGAATCCCAAGGGACCTTCAAACTTCGGCCATCATTCATTCGTGTAGAGGGAGTTGTGACATAAGGAATGGTGATTAACTATTCATGACATCACTCTGAGGGTGTGACGTGAAGTAATGAAGACATCAACGTCAATTGACGTCTGATGTCACGTCCCACGCATTTTAAATGTCTTTCTTCTATAAAAAGATAACGACTGTTTCGTGCCTAAAGACAGTAATCTTAAGTACTCCTAATACCGTTAAGTCAGTCTCTATAATTATATTTCAACACCGAATGTCAACTTTTTATTTATTAATTTTTTAAGTATTTTGGCAAATTATATAGTAAGATTCAAAAGTTCGATATACCCATTAAATAACTTAATAATAAATCAAAGCACGTACTTGTAAATGTAGGTGCATATAGTACAGGTCTGTTCTGCTAGTGGAATCACAGTAAATGCTAAATCAGTGAATCATTTTTCTGCCATGTAAATTAACTCAACGACATCTTTTGGAACCAATCTCAGTCTCATCTTAATTTTATCAGTTTCTTTCAATTTCTGGGTATTTTCTTAGTGTAAACATTAAATGTCAGCTTCTTTGCAATGAATTGACTTATTAATTTTTCAAAGAATTGAAAAATTGTTGACAAAGAATTGACATATTACTTTGTGGAGATTTGACAATGAATTGACATATTACTTTGTGAAGAATTGACAATGAAATGACATATTACTTTGTGAAGAATTGACAATGAAATGACAGATTACTTTGTGAAGATTTGACAATGAAATGACATATTACTTTGTGAAGAATTGATTTGTTACTTTGGGAAGATTTGACAATGAAATGACAGATTACTTTGTGAAGATTTGACAATGAATTGACATATTACTTTGTGAAGAATTGATTTGTTACTTTGGGAAGATTTGACAATGAAATGACAGATTACTTTGTGAAGAATTGACAATGAAATGACAGATTACTTTGTGAAGATTTGACAATGAATTGACATATTACTTTGTGAAGAATTGATTTGTTACTTTGTGAAGATTTGACAATGAAATGACAGATTACTTTGTGAAGATTTGACAATGAAATGACATATTACTTTGTGAAGATTTGACAATGAATTGACATATTACTTTGTGAAGAATTGATTTGTTACTTTGTGAAGATTTGACAATGAAATGACAGATTACTTTGTGAAGATTTGACAATGAAATGACAGATTACTTTGGGAAGATTTGACAATGAAATGACAGATTACTTTGTGAAGAATTGACAATGAAATGACAGATTACTTTGTGAAGATTTGACAATGAATTGACATATTACTTTGTGAAGAATTGATTTGTTACTTTGTGAAGATTTGACAATGAAATGACAGATTACTTTGTGAAGATTTGACAATGAAATGACAGATTATTTTGGGAAGATTTGACAATGAAATGACAGATTACTTTGTGAAGAATTGACAATGAAATGACAGATTACTTTGTGAAGAATTGACAATGAAATGACAGATTACTTTGTGAAGATTTGACAATGAATTGACATATTACTTTGTGAAGAATTGATTTGTTACTTTGTGAAGATTTGACAATGAAATGACAGATTACTTTGTGAAGATTTGACAATGAAATGACATATTACTTTGTGAAGATTTGACAATGAATTGACATATTACTTTGTGAAGAATTGATTTGTTACTTTGGGAAGATTTGACAATGAAATGACAGATTACTTTATGAAGATTTGACAATGAAATGACAGATTACTTTATGAAGATTTGACAATGAAATGACTTATTACTTTGTGAAGAATTGACAATGAAATGACAGATTACTTTGTGAAGATTTGACAATGAAATGACAGATTACTTTGTGAAGATTTGACAATGAAATGACATATTACTTTGTGAAGATTTGACAATGAAATGACATATTACTTTATGAAGATTTGACAATGAAATGACATATTACTTTATGAAGATTTGACAATGAAATGACATATTACTTTATGAAGATTTGACAATGAAATGACATATTACTTTTGTGAAGATTTGACAATGAAATGACATATTACTTTGTGAAGATTTGACAATGAAATGACATATTACTTTGTGAAGATTTGACAATGAATTGACATATTACTTTTTGAAGAATTGATTTGTTACTTTGGGAAGATTTGACAATGAATTGACATATTACTTTGTGAAGAATTGATTTGTTACTTTGGGAAGATTTGACAATGAATTGACATATTACTTTTTGTGAAGAATTGATTTGTTACTTTGGGAAGATTTGACAATGAATTGACATATTACTTTGTGAAGATTTGACAATGAATTGACATATTACTTTGTGAAGAATTGATTTGTTACTTTGGGAAGATTTGACAATGAATTGACATATTACTTTGTGAAGAATTGATTTGTTACTTTGGGAAGATTTGACAATGAATTGACATATTACTTTGTGAAGAATTGATTTGTTACTTTGGGAAGATTTGACAATGAATTGACATATTACTTTGTGAAGAATTGATTTGTTACTTTGGGAAGATTTGACAATGAATTGACATATTACTTTGTGAAGAATTGATTTGTTACTTTGGGAATATTTGACAATGAATTGACATATTACTTTGTGAAGAATTGATTTGTTACTTTGGGAAGATTTGACAATGAATTGACATATTACTTTGTGAAGAATTGATTTGTTACTTTGGGAAGATTTGACAATGAATTGACATATTACTTTGTGAAGAATTGATATGTTACTTTGGGAAGATTTGACAATAAAATGACATATTACTTTGTGAAGAATTGATTTGCTACTTTGGGAAGATTTGACAATGAAATGACATATTACTTTGTGAAGAATAGACAACTTATTAACAATGAATTGACAAATTATTGACAATGAATTTACAGATTGCTATGCGCTTCATTTCTTAAAATTAATTGCAATCCCTTTTGCCATCTTTAGGCTGATCAATTCGATGTGTGTCTGTCACAATACTAGTTTCTACTAATTTCTTTACCAAATTTCAAATTGGTAGGTTTATACCTTATTATTTAAAGTTCGAATTGATAGGTTTGTATCTCGTTGCCTAAATTTCGAATCGATAAGTTTATTTTTCGATTAGTTTTCCTAGGTTTCCTTCATGAGTTACAGGTTTTTAATTCCAAATTTCGATTCGGTCGGTTTATTTCTCCTTTCTTTTCAAAACTCAATACGCGGCGTAGCAAATGTCAAGGTTTTACAATAATACTGATCTTTCTTCTAACGACAGCGATAATGGATTATTTCTTAATATGCACAGCGATAATGGATTATTTCTTAATACGCTCGTTAGCCTTAAATAAATGATACCGGTGGCTTATGTTTCGTTATCTGCTTATCACAGACTAAACAATTTATTCATCTGTAATATAAGCATGTGCTTTCATTTGTTAAAATTATTAATAAAATTAGGCATGTCTTGACCGTTTTCTGCAATTTTTTAAAACAAATTTTGAATTCATAGGTTTATTTTTCGCTGTTTAAATTTCGAACCGATAGACTTAATTTTCAGTGCCCTAATTCTGAATCGGTTATTTAATTTCTCATTTTTTTCCAAACCCAATACGACGAAGACGCTGCTGGTGATATATGTTTCACTATCTGTATATAGTGAATGAATTGAAGCAATGAACTTGCATTCAATTTTGTTTTCGGAAACGTATAGAATGTTGCAGAAGGCATTCGGTGAGCATTCCTATATTAGAAAGAAATGTTTAGAAGTGGTATAAACACTTCAAAGAAGGCAGAGAACGCGTTGAAGACGAAGAGTCGACCCTCAACCTCAAGCGATGAAGTTAACGTCCAAGAAATTAAAGATTGGTTGCTTGAAAACCGTCGATTTACAATTTAAGACCTTTCTGATGATGTTGGAATTTTAAAATCCATTTGTTCCAAAATGTTTTCAATTCCATTTCGGGCCTCAAACGCGTCAAATCTCGATTGGTGCCGAAAACACTGAATGCTCCAGCTCCCACTGTTTTGATTCTTCGTGACTTTTTCGTAAAAAAAGAAACCCATACTTTGAAGGCGATGAAATAAATTTGGAAGAATAAATAATGAAGTGTTTTTGAAAAAAATAATAATTGTTTTTACTTTTTGGGCACAGTAGTATATAGTAAACTATTTATTCAGCTGTAATGTAAACATGAGCTTTCATTTGCTAAAATTATTACTAAGATATACATAGCAATTTTTCTAGTATGTTCCACACCCTTCTAAAGATAGCATTCGCGATAGCGATATAACATAGCTGTACTATCAAATTCATGAACAATATATTAGAAAGACGGCCTGAATGGCCGAGTGGTTAGCGCTCTGGTGCTCGGTACCACAGGTTTCGGGTTAGAGTACCGGCAGTGCCATGGATGGTTGTAGTGGTTCGGAAATGTGAATTACCAATATATCTTTAATGAATGATTTCTTTTATATTCGGTATTTAAGGGGTTAGCACTCTGCCGCTCAGTATCCCCGGTTTCGGGTTCGAGTATGCTTGTAATGGTTCAGAATCCACTTTAAACGGTATGTCCCGGTCGAACAGGAATGTAGAGATTTGCGAGGGCATTGTTACTCCGAGTACGTAGCTTATCTTCAAGCTACACGCATCTCCTGGGTAGTGCTAAGTGAGTAACGTCGGTGTAGCTCTTTCCTTAAAGCATCCAAGACAATTGTCTAAATGTTTGCCAGCTGCATTAGAACAAAAAAAAATATTTTTAAGCTTAGTTAGGTTTGCCAATTTAAAGCAAATATAATTCTCACATGACTTTTACATATGCGATGATAGCTTGGCGAGTTTTGGCAACAATCTTTGATGTTGGCCATTATGCATTAGAACAAAAAAAAAATTAGAAAGGCAATTGAAAAAAATGACCAGGAAACAATTTTCAAATACAATTAAAGAATGAAACATGTTTTGACGTGTCAATAAAATTTAGAACAAACTTTTATAAAATGACTTACGATATATACAAACGAAAAAGCTAGAATTATCTTATAGTATGATTCGATCATTCTATCACAGATAGAAATCATTTTATGTTCGCACAAAATCTTGTTACAGTTTTTCATTTTATTTTATCTAAAGAACTTCATTTAGATAGATGCATAATTTGCATAATCATATTTGTTGGAAAAGGAAATTTATGCGAATCGAATTTATCTGATCGAAATGGATTCAGATATTCAAATTTACTAATTCGTATATCTCACATTAGTTAATTTGCATAACAATTCTATAGGTGACATTTTGAAAGGTTTCATGTGTGTTACATTAAATTCTCTATTTTACTATTAGTTTGTTAAATAATTTAATTAGAATTTCGTCCATTTGATTTAATTTGTTTTATAATAAAAATTACAAACTTCACAATTTTCAAAGGGATTTTTAAATGTAAATTTAATGAAGGACAATTTAAAATGGAATGATCTTTAGAATCCATTATTAGAATTTTAATTATTTAATTTATGTTTTCCTTACATTTAAAGGATCAGAATAATTTTATAAATAAATTAAATTAATAAAATAGCAATTTCACTCAAGATATTTACATAATTATTTAAAATAATTTTAAAATGATACAGTTAATATGTTTAAAAAAGGAAATAAAAAGATTCTTTAATAACATTACTTAAAATTTTTATACAAATAATTCCAAGTTTCCATTTGGTATGAACTTTGTAAGACTTCGAAAGTTCTAAAAAATTTCGAAACTTATATTCAAAACTATTATTATTAAATAAATTATCTGTATATTGAAGTACAACATATATTGAAATAAATTTATAGCTAGTAACTGTACAACATAAATTATTTAAAGTTAAAAATTCAAAAATGTGTATATATTTCTGGAGTTAAATTCATGCAACTGTTAGTACTTTTTGTATCTATCCATTACATAATGCATGCCCAAATTTTAAAAAAAATTCAATTTTTTTGTTCTTTTTTTTTTTTTTTTTTGTAAAAAAAAAAAAAATTTCGAAATAGATTTAACCTAGTTAAAACTTACTTGCATCTAATTTTAACATTCTATTGTATACCCAACATATATTCGAAAATTTACTTCCACAAATCCATTTAAAATTCAAGGAACATCTACATCAATGTAAAATCTCAAGGATTGGTTACTTTTTATAAATATGTACGTTACAATACTTTAAGATTATTGATTAGTTCTTGTATCCAGGGATTTATTCAAAAACTTGTTATGCATTCAATTTTAGAAGTATTCATTTTTAGATTTAGATTTTTCAGGTCATTTTGGCATCCTGTACTCAATTCGACAAAAATTAGTTTAAAAATGTTTTTCAAAAGTACATACAGATTCTACAGTAAATAAAGTACGTAATAACATTTTTTTTTTTTTTTGTGTCTGGAACTAAACATATTTAAGGGATGTTTTTATAAGTTTAGGATATGTGTATGTGTATATCCTCAGTATCCTGCAAAGCGGGACGGACATCTCCTGAGTACGCATGGAGGGAGATAAAGGGCGGGCGGCTTCTGTTGGGATGGAGCACCCGTAGGTAGAAGACTGATTTAGTTCCAAATCGCTGAAGAACTCTCTATAGTCATATTTGGTTTGGTTTGTCGCTCTACGGTCATCTTTTGCACACTTTGGTCTAAACAGACCAGGACCTACAGTTTAATGTGAATTCCGAACCACTACAAACATCCATGGCACCGTCGGGACTCGAACCCGAAACGTATGGTATCGAGTGTCAGAGAGCTAGCCACTTGGCCATTCAGGCCCCTATAGTCATATTTGACTGGAGTCTACTAATTCCAAACCACTACAAACATTCATGGTACCGCCGGTGTTTCGAGCTCAAAGCCTGTGGTACCGAGCGCCAGAGTGCTAAATTGGGTAGCGCTCTGGCTTTCGGAACCACAGGCTTCAGGTTCAAATGCTAGTGGTGGCATGGATGTTTGGGAGTGGTTTGGAATCCACGTTAAACAGTAGGTCTCGGTCTAATTACCTCAAAGTGTGTGCAAAATAAATAAAAGAAAAGCGAAACATTACAGTAGAAAATTTGTCATCTACCACAGAATATATAAAAATTCTCTCATAAATCTTCAGCATTAATAAAACTAAATCACTGCAATTGTAAAGAAACTATTTAAAAATTTCTCTAAATTAAGTTTGACATCCAATACCTCATTTGTTCTATACTGATCCGAAAGTTACATCCGATCAAACTTATTTTACAATCGCAAATTTTGCACAATCGCAATTTCGTATCGCAAATGGTGACATCCAATCAAAAAAATGCATAAACTTTTATTTAGTTGAAACATCCAAACAAATCATTTTATATCTACTTCTACGGCATATTTAAAACTAATTTATTAAACCGTCCACATTAAATAAAACACTGCTAATAAACAATTATTAAAAGAACTTTATTAAAATTTCAGTATCAAACTATTTTCGAATATCCAGTGTATTATTATAAACATCCAAACAAACTTCTTTTACTGTATCGCAAATAGCGACATTCCGTCAAAAGATATGCATACATTTATTTGATTGCGACATCCAAACAAATATTTTTTATATCTACTTACACGGCGTATTTAAAAATTATTTCTTAAACCATCCCCATTTAAAAAAAATAAACATTGTTTAATAAGCAATTATTAAAAGAGCTTTGTTAAAATTTAAATTGCATCCATTTTGAACATTCAGTACATTATTCTATAGATGCAAACATGATTTTGTTACAGTATCGCGAATAGCGACATCAAGTCAAAAAATGTATACACATTTATTTGATGAACCATCCAAACAAATAAATTTATATCTACTTCCACGGAATATTTAAAAATGATTTCTTAAAACATCCCCATCTAAAAAATATAATAAAACACTGCTTTATAATAAATTATTAAAAGTACTTCTTTATAATTTCAGTTGCAAATTAGTTTTGAACATTCAGTGTATTATTTAAACATCCAAACAAACTACTTTTACTGTAACCAAATAGCGACATCCCGTCAAAAAATTCATAAACAATTATTTAGATGCAACAACCGAACAAATATTTTTATATCTACTTCCACGGTTTGTTTAAATATGATTCCTTAAGCCATCTACTTTTAAAAAAACACACTCTATAACAAATTATTAAAAGAACTTTGTTAAAATTATAGTTGAATCTATTTTGAACATCCAGTGCATTATTCTGCATATCTAAACAAGTTTCTTTTACAGCATCACAAAAATAGCGACTTTCCGTCACCAAATGCACAATCAATAACGGGACATTTATTTGGGTAAAACATCCGAATAGATAATTTATTATCTAGTACCACAACATATACATAAAGTATCTCCTAAATCTTCCGATTTTAGGAAACCTAAATCACTGCTATGGGTGCAATTATTAAAAAACACTGAATTAATTTTGACATCCAATACTTTATTTACTCTATACCGACCCGAAAATCACACCCAAACAAATTTCCTTTACTGCAGCGCAAATAGCGACATCCTGTCAAAAAATGCATAAACATTTTTTTAGATGAAACTTCCAAACAGGGGTTTTATTATTTTATACTATCTTCTACTTTATTACTTGTACGTGTCTGATAATTCAAAGAACTACGTTAAAATTTCTATCGTAAACTAATTTTGCAAGCTTATGCGAAAATACATTCAAACATGTTTCTTTAATAGCATCGCACGTAGCGACATCCTATTATCAAAAGCATAATTTTTAACGGGACGTTTATTTAAGTAAAACATCCCATTATATAATTTGCCAACTGCTACTACAACATATCCTGAACTACAGCATATCCTACTCTTGAATCTTCCCCATTTTAAAAAATTAAATCAAAATTACTAAAAAAATATTTAAAAATTACTCATTAATTTTGATGTCCAAAACTTTGTTTTTTCTATACTCAACTGAAAGTTACATCCAAACGAACTTTTTTTACAGCATCGCAAATACCCGTCAAAATATGCATAAACATTTATTTAGATGCAAGACCCAAAGAAATAATTTTATATCTACTTCCACGGCACATTAAAAATGATCTCTTAAACCAACCACATTTAAAAAAAAACATGCTCTATAAGTAATTAATGAAAGAACTTTGTTAAAATTTTAGTTACAAGTAATTTTTGAACATCCAGCGCGTTATTTATACATCCAAACAAGTTTTTTTACAACATCTCAAATGGCGACATCAGTCATCAATAATCAATAATGGGACGTTTGCTTAGGTGGAACATCATAATATATAATTTATTATCTATTACCACCGCATATATAAAAAAATTTCTTAAATATTCCGTATTTTCGAAAACTAAATCACTGCTATGAATGCAATTATTAAAAGACTATTTAAATATTGCTCAAAATTAATTTTGACTTCCAATAACTTTATTTATTCTATACTGATTCAAAAGTTAATCTAAACAAACTTCTTTTACAGCATCGCAAATAACGACATCCCTCCAAAAAATGCAGAAACATTAAAAAAAATAATAATAATAATTTTTCCAGCTTATTCAATACTCATACGTAAATTACTTCCAAACATTTCTCTTTAATAGCATTGCACATAGCGACTTCCCGTCATCAAATGCATACTCAATAACGGGATGCTTATTTAGGCTAAATATCCCAGCAGATAATTTTTTATCTATTACCAAAGCATACATAAAAAGTATCTCCAGAATCTTTCCCATTTAAGAAAACTAAATCACTGTTATGGGTGCAATTGTAAAAAAAAAAAAAACATTTAAAAATTGTTCTAAAATAATTTTAACTTCCAATGCCTTTTTTATTTTATACTGACCCGAAAGTTACATCCAAACTAACCTCTTTTACTATATACCAAATAGCGGTATCCCGTCAAAAAATTCATAAACAATTATTTAGTTGAAACATCCAAACAAATATTTTTATATCTACTTACACGGCATATTAAAAAATGATTCCTCAAACCAATCCCATTTAAAATAAATAAAACACAGCTCTATAAGCAATTATTAAAATAACCTTGTTAAAATTTTAATAGTAAATTAATTTTGGTATCCAATGCTTTATTTACTCTATACTGATACGAAAGTTATATCCGAATAAACTTCTTTTATTGTATCGCTGATTATACATTTTTTGATTGAATGTCGCAAACTTTATTTAGATCAACCATTCAAACAAATAATTTTATATCTACTTCCACAGCTTAATTAAAAATGATTTCTTAAACCATCGCCATTTAAAAAAAAACAGTTGTCTATAAATAATTATTAAAAGAACTTTCAATTAAAATTTTAGTTTCAATTTAGTTTTTAGCATCCAGTGCATGATTCTAAACATAAAAACAAGTTTTGTTACAGCATCGCAAATAGCGACATCCCGTCGAAAAATGCATACACATTTGTTTCGATGAAACAACCAAACAAATAGTTTTATATCTACTTCCACGGCATATTTAAAAACTACATCTTAACCCATCCATATTTAATAAATATAAAACACTGCCCTATAAGAAAAAAAAACTTTGTCATCTACTATCACATCAAATATATATTAAATTTTCCGCATTTAGAAAAACTAAATCACTATCATCAAATATCCATCAAAAAACTCATAACTACTTATTTAGATGAAACAACCAAACAAATAATTTTATATCAAAATGATTTTTTCAACCATCCGCATTTAAGAAAAGAAAATACTGATTTGTGAGCAATTATTAAAAGAATTTTGTTAAAAAATGTTAGTTGCAAACTAATTTTGAACATACAGTGCATTATTCTAGACACCCAAATATCTTTTACAGCATCGCAAATAACGACATCCCGTCACAAAAATGCATTCCGTCAAAAAATAATTACTTCCACGGCATATTTAAAAAGGATTTCATAAACCATCCGCATTTTAGAAAAATAAAACAACAAATAAACAATTACTAAAATAAAACTTTGTTAAAATTTCAGTTACAAGTTAATTTTGAACATCCAGTGCATTATTCTGGACATTCAAACAAGCATCGCAGATAGCGACGTCCCATCAGTTTCAATCTCAGAGAGAAAGCACTTACCTGAAGGTTAGCACGGTGAGCGGGCGATAGGACTTGTGGCTGGCCGGATGTGCCATGGGACGGCCCCAGAAGTCATTCTCGAAGAGGGCGGCCACTGGATTGCGCCCCACAACGTCCGGATTCCCGACCACGGCCACCAGGTCGTCGTGAACAAAGTCCCCAGTCAGGGAGTTCAGGTAGCAGCCGGACGCGAACAGGGCCACGACAACGAACACGGACCAGTCCGGTACCCCCCTCTTGCTCGTCATGGCTCGGAAGGTAAGAGACAACTGATCCACAACTCTGCCGGATAGCCCCTTTCCATCGATCCGGCAACCCAAGTCCGGACTCCTAATTGGGTCTGGCAGTGCGCCTGCGTTCGGCGGCCCACTTTTTTCTTCACTCTTTTTCGCCACCTTTCTCGCAGGTCCGGCAGAGAAGAGGGTCCGGCACTTTTATTCCGTTTCCCTTATCATTTGAACGTAAAATTATCCATACTACCATTGCTTCTTTTTTTGCTTATGTTGGATCTCAGTTAAACATAAGTAACTTTCGATTATCTTTTTTTAAATTTCTTATTGGTTACTTTCTTTATCACTTAAATAAACTATAAAATACTAATTTATTTAAAAAATATATTTAGAGGGAATAAATTAAAGATATATAGAGAAAATAACAATAATATATAAATGAAATTCATGATCAAGATCTCGTTCTTACTCTAAAGTTACTTTGCAAAAATGTATTTAATTGCATTTTTATAGTTGTTATTACTTTCTTTTAAAATAGTTCAATTGATTTTAATGTATACCAAAATATTTTTGTTTCTCTGAAACCCGCCAAATATCTTAAAAACATCGCCAATTTGGCGAGGATTCGATAAGCATAGCAACCATCAAAACAAACTATTCAAACGGGAGCCATATTACAATCTTTGTTCAGAAAAAATAATATGCCCATTAAAATTATATGCTCCTTAAAATAAAATACCCATTTATTTAAGAAATTTATTTAAAGAGAATAAATTAAAAATATATACGAGAAATTTACAATAATATATAAATGGACTTCATGGTGAAGAACCCATTCTTATTCTAAAATTGCTTTGTAAATATTTATTTAATTGTATTTTTATAATTAGTTAGAAGTACTTATTAATATAGTTTCATGGCTTTTTATATATATTTTTGTATAAAAATTTTTTCTAAATATTTTTGTTTCTTTGAAACACGCCAAATATAATCCATCGCCAATTTGGCGAGAATTTGATAAGCATAGCAATCTTCAAAACAAACTATTAGAATTCGAGGAAAGTATGAAACATGAGGAGACCCTGAATGGCCGAGTGCCTAATGCTCTGCCTTTCGGTACCACAAGTTTAGGGTTCGAGTCCCAGTGGTGCCATAAATGGTTCGGAATCCAATTTAAACCGTGGGTCCCTTTCTGACATGATCGTAGAGAGTTACGGAAAGTGACGTATTAAATAGGGAAAAACGAACTGTTCCTATATAGTGATTAGGGAATTATAGTCCATGTTGCTTCGCATCCCCATATACCCCTTCGATTCAAGTCTATAAAACTTGAGCCATATTACAAACCTTGTTCAGTAAAAATAATATGCCCATTAAAATTATATGCTGCTTAAAATAAAATGCCCATTTATTCAATTCCTTTTATTAGCTCCCACTTTCCCTATATATATCTTGTTCAAATTTTCAATCGTTCATAAAATACTTTTTATTCATCCACTCAAGTACAAATACATTTTTTTTTTGAACTTGTAGCGGATGACACTTGATGTTAATACAGTTTTTCAAATATTAATTCATTAATTAAATTTAATTAATTAATTGTTAAAGTTTTTTTTATAACTTGTATATGTCTACCAATAGATGGCGCCAGATAAACTTTAAAAAAAAATGAATGAAAATTATTTATAAAGGATTTTCTGCAATATAGTAGGAAAAAGTAGTAATTGGTTTTAAAAAAATTTTTTTATATTTCTTGTTTAAGAAATTTATTTAGAAAGAAAAAATTAAAATATATAGAGAAAATAACAATAATATATAAATGGATTCATTTCTTAACATAAAATTGCTTTGTAAATACTTATTTAATTATATATTTTATAATTATTTAGAAATACTTAGTATTATTTCATTTTGAAATAGTTTCATGAATTTTAATGTGTACTGAAATATTTTTATTTCTTTTAAACACTCCAAATATGTTAAAAACAACACCAATTTGGTGAGAATTCGCTAGGCATAGCAATCTTCAAAACAAACTACTAGATTTAGATGAAAGTTTAAAACGGGGTCATATTATAATCCTTGTTCAGTAAAAATAATATATCCATTAAAATTATATGCTCCTAAAAAATGCCCATTTATTTAAGAAATTTATTTAGAGAGAATAAATTAATGAAATATAAAGAAAATGACAATAATATATAAATGGACTTCATGGTGAAGATCCCATTCTTACTATTAAGTTACTTTGTAAATACTTCGTAATTGTATTTAATAATCATTTAGAAGTACTTATTATTATTTAATATTAAAATCGTTTTATGGGTTTTTATTTGCACTATAACATTTTTGTTTCATTGAAACACGCCAACTATATTAAAAACATCGCCAATTTGGCGAGAATTCGATAAGCATAGAAATCGTTAAAACAAACTATTAGATTTCGGTGAAAGTATAAAAGTGAGACAGAGACCTGGTTACCGAGTGTCTAGTACTCTGGAGCTCGGTACGACAGGTTTCAGATTCGAATCCCGGTGGTGCCATGGATGTCTGTAGTGGTTCGGAATCCACATTAAACAGTATGTCCCGGTCTAATAGGAACGTAGAGAGTTGCGGGGATAGTGTTACTTGCATCTGTAACACATCTAAAAGCTACAGCACTTGATAATGGCGTAAAGATTAACTGTCTCTGTATTGCCAGCTGCGTTAGAACATCATAAACGTGAGCTATATTATAATCCTTGTTCAGTAAAAATAACAAAAATGTCAATGTTAAAAATATATTTTAGCCAAATTTTTAAAATAATTTAAAAAACAAAATTGAGCATTTTTTTATTTTATTTAGCAGGTATGACTCATTTTGGCTTAAATAAAAAACAAAATATATTATTATATATTTTTTATAATTAATTAATAAGTAATTTATATTTTTAGTCTAAAAGTTATTAAGATTGCGAATTCTCCTACAGAAAAATGAATGGCTGCCTGATGGCCAATTGGCTAGCGCTCGGACCATTGGTATAACAGGCTTCATGCTCGTATCCTGGCTGTGGTATGGATGTTTAGGAGGGGTTCAAAATCCAATTTAAACTGTAGGCCCCGGTATAATTAGCCCAAAGTGTGCATAAAATGATAGTAGAGAGACAAATCAAACCACACCAACAAAAAATGTTGAATTATACATAAGAGGAAGGTTCGAATATTGACGGAATCATGGGTGTTTGTTAATAGTTCGGAATCCACGTTAATCAGTATGTCGTCTAATTAGCCTAAAATGTGTGCAAAATGACTGTAGAGCGACAAAACCCAATTTTAGACTATAATAACTATCATACACGTAATTACATTAATATAATATCCACCTAAAGTTACATAGTACAATCGTACAAAAATAACGTGAATTAATAAAAAGAAATTTAATAAATATATAAAAATGTAAATAATTAAAAATCTAATATCAAATAATTCGGATTAAGGGCCTGAATGGCCGAGTGGCTAGCGCTCTGGCGCTCGGTATCACAGGTTTCGGGTTCGAGTCCCGGCGGTGCATTGGATGTTTGTAGTGGTTCGGAACCCACTTTAGACCGTAGGTCCCGATCCTAATAGGATCGTAGAGCGTTGCGGGAGCATTACTCCGCATCCGTCTTATCTTCAAGTTACACGCGCCCCCTGGGTAATGCAAAGTGAGTAACGTCTGTGCAGCGCTTGCCTTAAGGCATCCAAGACCAAGCTGTCTAAGTGTTTGCCAGCTGCATTAGAACAAAAAAAATACTAAAATTCGGATTAAGAAGAAAACAGTAACAAAAACCAAACATTAAATAAATCTTTTTATACATGAAATCACAGTTATCTACACATATTTGGAAAAAAAATAACAGTTAGAAGTGATTGTTTATATTGAAATTTAAAATACGAGTAGTTTATAAATAGATAAAGAGCACATAGGATTATGGCTTAAGAAAATATTTGAAAATTGTCTTTCTTTGGATTTGTAGGAAATTGACTTTCTTTGTATTTCTTCCTTCTACATTGAAAACAATGTAGTTCCTTTTTTTTTTTCTTATCCTACTTAATAGTCGGCAACATCTAGACCAAGTCCAAGAACCCGTGTGGTCTCATGGTAGGAGGGAACAGAGGGGGTCAGTATCTGTTGTGATGGAGTACTCGTAGGTAGAAGTCTGACCTGGCACTCCGTATAAATGTCACATTTCTAAATATTATTCTGAATATTCTGTCTAGAACAGGGGTCTCCAAACTTTTCAACCTTAGGGCCATACTGTTTACTCCAGTAAGTACCAAGGGCCAAAACCATTTAAATTTTTCTGCCATTATCTATAATTTCCAGTTAGTTGTTATGCTTATGTTAAATTTTCTGCATATTATGCTTGACATTAAGCTTTACCTAGTAAGTCAATAAAACCGAGTTATTATCATTCTGTATTTTTTTTTATCCGGGCCTGAATGGCCGAGTGGCTAGCGCTCTGGCGCTCGGTACCACAGGTTTCGGGTTCGAGTCCCGGTAGTGCCATGGTTGTTTGTAGTGGTTCGGAATCCACTTTAAACTGTAGGTCCCGGTCTAATAGGATCGTAGAGCGTTGCGGGGGCATTGTTACTCCGCGTCCGTGGTTTATCTTCAAGTGACACGCGCCCCCTGGGTAATGCAAAGTGAGTAACGTCTGTGCAGCACTTTGCCTTAAGGCATTGTCTGTGTTTGCCAGCTGCATTAGAAAGAAAAAAATTTTTTTATCCAACTTATTACAGCAACAATAAGCTATTCGCGGTCGCGGGCCGGATGGATGACACTGGTGGGCCGGATTTGGCCCGCGGGCTGTAGTTTGGAAACCCCTGGTCTAGAACAATAATAAAATATAGCGATGGATCTGAGATATAAGTGTTAAAAATATTGATTCTTTAAATGATCTTTTTTTTATTTCTATCCATATGTTGTATCTAATCCTCAGTATCCTGTAGTACGGGACCGACATTCCATAAGTAGTCTACTCATGGTTGGAGGGAAAGGGGGCAGCTTCTGTTGTGATGGAGCACCCGTAGGTAGAAGTCTTGCTTGGCTCCGAGCCGCTGGGGAAGGAGGGCAGTGCCTTTCGGGAGGACTTTTAAAGGGAAATATCGCATTTTCGTATCATATGGGAGAAAACCCGGAAAAACTCCCACCAAGTAGTCCAACTCACGAGGAAAGATGCTGAACATCACAAACATCATCGTGTCTACAGCAAAGATGCCACCGGATTGAACCTCAGCCTTAATGCTCACCAGTGGCGCATGTTAACACTGATTCACGAGTCAGGCATACCCATAGAGTAGTAATATAATATACCCCGCATTAAGTTTGCCAGTTTGCGACGAGTCGGACTCATGTACCATATATATATATATATATATATATTCAATATTATACATATTTTAAATAGTATAAATATTTATGTATCAAACAAATTTTTCATTTATAATATTTTTTAATAAGGGGCTTGAATGGTTGATTTGGCTAGCGCTCTGACGCATGGTACCACAGGTTTAGGGTTTGAATCCCGGCGGTGCGATGGATGTTTGTAGTGGTTCGGAATCCACTTTAAACCGTAGGTCCCGGTCTAACATGATCGTATAGCGTTGCGGGGGTATTGTTACTCCGCGTCCGTGGCTCATCTTCGAGCTGCATGCACCTCTTGGGTAGTGCTAAGTGAGTAACAATTCTGCAGCGTTTGCCTTAAGGGATCAAAGACAATTGTCTGAGTGGTTGCCAGCTGCGTTGGAACAAAAAAATATTTTTTAATAAATCAATTGCTTCCATAAGAATATGAACTTTATCTTTTATGAGAGCGTTTGTTCTGATAATATATATATATATATTTAAGAAAAGTATATTCTTCAAAAATACAAGATATCGAATCTCATTAAATTGTACATCGTTCTATTTAAGTTCCAACTCCAACTTCACAAAGTTCTTTCAATGTAGTAACGACTCTGAATACGTCGCCATCATTAACTTTGTTACAGAGTAAAAGAACATTGAGTTCATTATTTTCATAACTTTATTCCGTAACATTCGATTTTTTGTTTTCTCTATTTTCAAAAGTAATAATAATAATAACAATAAATTGTTATTTTCAGAGTTTTTTCCTCAGTATTGTTCAAATACATTACAGACTTTGTAAAAACACAAAACTCATATTATTTTGCATTTCATAATGTGTATGTAATGCCCTATAACGAGAACTAAAACTTTTTTTGCTTTTATAAATTTGTTACAAACTTATCGTAGTCATTATTTCACCGATACATTTTATATTTTAGTATCAATTTTAAATGTCTCTTTGTTGTTACTTTTAAACATTTGTCAAGATGCATAATTGAATTTGTGTTTGTTTATGGAATCATTTTAATGATTATCATTGCATCCAATTTCATACAAAAATGTGCGCATATAGTTGAATAACAAGTTTCGTTTCCAAATTTTGTTGTTGTTGTTGTTCTAATGCTGCTGGCAATACAGAGGCAGTTAATCTTTATTCTATAAGCAAGGGCTGCTCCGAAGTTACTCATTTAAGGGACACGTGCAGCTAGAAGATATGCTACGGACGTGAGTAACACTATCCCCACAACGCTCTACGATCATTTAAAACCATTCATCATTATCTAGTTAGAATTCATCATTATCATCATCATTATCATCATCATTGCTACAACAACCTCGTGGTGGGTCAAGGTCCTCTGCATATTGACAGGTTTCGCAATGAGAGATGTTTTCTTTCTACGAATTAGGGTTGTCAAACCTATGCCGAACGCTCTACAGCCATATTAGACCGGGACCTAGGGTTTAAAGTGGATTCCGAACCATTAGAAGCATCCGTGGCAATGCCGGAACTCGAACTCGAAATCTGTGGTACCGAGTGCCAGCCACTCGGCCATCAGGCCTCGCTCGCTTTCAAATGTAAAATACCAACAACTTATATTTGTATATAAGTCGGTGGTATTATGGTATATTTGTATTATGTTACATGCACTCAAGAGCCAAAACATTATGATCACCCCTACATTTTGCAATGAACTCGCCTGGATGACGTGGACGGCACGTGATCAGGTGGAAGTGGTATTTAACTGGTATCAAGTGGTGGTATTAATCCATGCCAAGGCGGGTTGAAGCTGTGTTGCGCGCCAAAGGCGGGCGAACTCGTTATTGACAGGTGGTCATAATGTTTTGGCTCTTTTTTTGTATAGCAACTTATTATTTTGCTGACGGTCTTGTGAAAATGAAGGACTTTCACTACAAAACGACACAGTTTCAGCATTCTTTTGGCATTGGTCCAAAGAATACATCACTTTTTGTATACATTTATCGCAGGATTAGGATGAGGTACTATTGAAGATAAAATCAAATTGTCATAAGACGTAATAACTTCATCGTCGTTTTAGAAACACCAAAAAACAGAATTAAAAGCCATCAATTTTCAAACGTCAATACGTCATAAGTCGCATAATATAATTGGTCGCATAATATATTAATTAATTTCATTAAATTTTAACATTAAGCAGACGTGTGGCAATTGAAAACGTAAAATTTGAAGCAAGTAATTTGATCTTATTCGCAATTTATCACTTAGATTTATGGCAGAATCAAAGTCACCCAGTAGGGCCTGAATGGCCGAGTGGCTAGCGCTCTGGCGCTCGGTACCACAGGTTTCGGGTTCGAGTCCCGGCGATGACATGGATGTTTGTAGGAATCCACTTTATACCGTAGGTCCCTGTCCTAATAGGATCGTAGAGCGTTGCGGGGGCATCGTTACTCCGCGTCCGTGGCTTATCTTCAAGTTACATCCGCCCCCTGAGTAATGCAAAGTGAGTAACGTCTGTGCAGCGTTTGCCTTAAGGCATCCAAGCTGTCTAAGTGTTTGCCAGCTACATTAGAACAAAAAATATCACCCAGTGTTAACTAAGGGTAGTTTCATTACACGCAAGAGAAGTTAAGTTGATTTGCTGTTTTAAAACATAACATTTTAATATTTTCGATTTTGTTTGTCCTCTACGATCCTCTTTTTGCACTCTTTAGGCTAATTAGACTACAAAATAACATATATTCCTAAACATTAGCAAACATCCATGCCACCGCCAGGATTCGAACCTGAAGTTTGTGGTACCACTACTACTACCACCCCCACCACACCACATCACATCACTGTGCCTAGAGCTGAGTTGCCCCTTTGCAGTTTGGGAATTGTGTGGGTGAGAAGTCTGATTAAGTTCTGTGATACTCTACGGTCATATGAGACCTAGACCTACGGCTTAAATTGGTCCACTGCTAACCACTAAAATAACTATTAAAATTCTTAAAGTAACTACTGCAAACATCCATGGCACCGGCGGGACTCGAACCAGAAAACTGTGGTACCGAGTGCCAGAGCGCTAGTCAGTTGGTTATCAGGTCACTTTCATATTTGCGAGGTAATGAAGAAAAAAACCTAAAATACATAAGGGAGCCAAAAAATGGTCGAGGAACTTGTGGCCCAAACTTACATTCATCAGTCTTCCTAGTAATATGGATTGTATTACTGCGTATATTATTGATTTGGTTTAGTTTGTCACTCTACGGTCATCTTGTGTGCACGAGGGTTAAACAGATCGGGACCTACAGTTTAACGTGGATTCTGAACCACCAACAAACATCCATGCCACTGCCAGGATTCGGCCGCTACATATATTATTGAAGGTAATAACAAAACTTGTTAACCCTACTCAAATTCATCTATCATTTTAAATCCATCTAATAATATGGATTGTATAGTAATCTTGTATGTTATGGACTATGATAAGAAACACTTTACCCATACTCATATTCCTCTACAATTATAAATTATCTTAATAATCAGGATGTTAATATGGATCATATTATGTTATATTACGGATGGTACCTCCTCGTAGTGCACTTCGGGCAACGTCTGATACGGCAAAATGATCTACAAACACGGCCTTCAGTCCGGCTCTCAGTGTGAGTTTCTTAGAGTTCTGCAGTAGAACGCAGATTGTCCCAAAACAAGAGAGAGGATAATTAAAAACCCCCTTGGGTGCTCCTTCTTTGAGGATGCTGCCGCTAGAAACAGTCACAAGCCCTGGTACGCTCCTATTCATGATATTCCTAAATGGCCTAAAGAAAAATCGGTGGGATTTCTGGTGTTTTTCTATTGTCCCGTTTGTCTCTGCAAGCACTTTCTCAGAAATAAACTGGCTCTTGATTCTTTCTCCAGTATCTTACTTTTGTCTTCTTTATGGAAGCATTATTGAATTGCCACACTTAAGTGGATGGATTAAGATTAACATTAAGTGGTTGGATGTCACTTGTTTTTGTATTTATTTTTTTTCTGATATCTGTTGCCCTGTAAACCTGATGATGAATGAAGTGGTATATGAGGATATGAAGCAACAAGAACTATAATCCCCTAATCACTATATATAGGAACAGTTATTTTTTTTTTTAATATGTCCTCTCTACAACGCTCTACGATCGTGTTAGACCGGTACCTATGGTTTAAAGTGGATTCCGAACCACTACAAACATCCATGGCAACCACCGGGACTCGAACCCGAAACCTGTGGTACAGAGGGCTAGTCACTCGGCCATTCAGGCCCCGTCCTGTAAACTTTCCATTGGAAATAAAAAATATATACTATGGACGTTGAAAAGACATTTGTTGCCCACACTTATAATCTTCAACCATTTTAAATCCTCCAAGCAATGTTGATAGTAATATAGATGGTTTTTTCGTATATATTATGGACGGATTTTTGTATACTTAATGGACGGTGATAAATAACTTGTTGTTTATATTCATGTTCATCTAACATGCTAAATACCTCAAGTAATAAGGATGGGTGCAGAGCTAGAGCACCTTAACAACAATATCCTAACTTCATTTGACGTCTTAATTCGTCAATTATCTAAAACAAATCAATCTATCAATCAAATCGTCTACAAAAAGTATCCACTTATCTCCCACTTATTAAATGTATTGTTACATTTCTGTCTTCCCATTGATAATTATTCTATGATTAAAACGAACTACAGCAATCAATCTGGAATCAAATTTTTAACAATTTTATAGAAAAATAAAGGCCTATACATAAACTATATCGGAACAGGCCGATAACATCGGATTCGGTTCCCTGAAAATTTATAACTACCAGTTATCCGGAAACTGCCATGGAACTTCCTTGAAAGCCGGAAGTTTGTCCAATTAAAGTTATTAAAATTAAACGCTCCTCCTACGCGATCGGAAGCAACAACACGGATCCATTATCGTATTTACTCAAATGGTAAGAGCGCGGCCGGAATATTACTCCAGCCGGACTGTCCTCCTCCAGGCCCCCTTTGAGTCCCTTCCCTCCCCCAAATAAATCTGCCGGAGGGGGGTCGTGTGTAATGTTCGAACTCTCCCATCCGGACTGTCCAGTAATGGTCTTCCGGAACATTGCCTCACCTTTCCACCGGGCGATCGATTGAATTTAAACCAACCGAAGTCCGGCTGTTTGCAGTCCGGATTTCACAACGTGTTTCGCAGTCCGGGCGGAAGATTATTTGCAAATTAGGTTTTCCGGTAGGAAGAAGGGGATTTAATCCGCACGACTTGGGCTATCGAATGACGCTACTGACGGTTGTAAATACATCGTCTTCTTAAGCATTAACAAATTGGGACTTGATTCTTTTAAACTCACATGGATGTTATATTCTTAGAAGATGATGACAGTGAGTCATTGTTTTACATATGAATGAGTGGCTTTCCACCTCAGGGAGTTTTAATATCCGGAAGAAAGACCGGTACGTGGAAGGAAGTTCTATGAAGTACTACATGACGGTTGTAAATCCATGGTCTTCATAAGTTAGTCTGAACAAATTCGCTGTACAATATGAAAATATTCATCCTAAGTTAAAGAAAACACATTTATATTTATTTATAGAGCAGAAGTCACATGGATGTTATATTCTTAGAAGATGATGACAGTGAGTCATTGTTCTACATATACTATTCTCAATAAGTTCCTGAACAAAATAAATGTATCATTCTGAATTGTATAAAACTGGTTTATATTTTTTATAGATCACAAGCTAGGTGGACGTTTTATTCTTGGGTTTCAATTAACGCGCATTAATTAGGACTTGATTCTTTAAACTCTCGGAATGGTCTGCAGTGGCTTTCCAACTCAGGGAGTTTTAATGTCCAGGAGAGAGACGGGTACGTGGAAAGAAGTTCTATCAAGTACAGGACGACAGTGAGTCAATGGTCTTCATAAGTTAATCTCAATAAAAATGCTGGATAAAGTAAAAGTATTCATTTTAATTTGAATAAAACTGAATTATATTTATTTATACTAGAGCAGAAGCCACATGGACGTTATATTCTTGGGTCTCAATTAACGCACATTAATTAGGACTTGACTTACGAGGACGACAATAAATCAATGCTATTGCTTCAATGCTTTGCTTCATAAGCTAATCTCCACAAATTCGCTGGACAATGTAAAAGCATTCAATCTGATTTGAATAAAATTGATTTATTGTTTTTTTACAGAACAGAAGCCCCATGGATCTTATATTCTTGGGTCTGAATTAACCCCCATTAATTAGACCATGATTTTGCAGTTGTGATCGAGTGACTTTTCATCTGAGAAAATTGTAATGTCCGAAAGAGAGATAGGTACATAAAGTTAAATTGTATGAAGTAGAGGACGAAAGTAAATCAATGGTCTACATAAGCTGGTTTCCACAAATTCGCTTATGAACAAACTAATGTTGTTGACCACTTTATAGTAAATAGCACTTTACACCATATTATAATACAATAGAGAACTTTACAGACGATAACACTATGAATCAGTTTATAGGATATAAAACTAAGACTTTGGTAAGTTAATTTTTTGTCATTAGATATTTTGGAATAGTTGATGACAAAGAGGACACATTCCTAATGAAAATTACGTTTACTCCTTCGCATTAACTTATGAACAAATTAATGCTGTTGACAACTTTATAGTGAACAGCTCTATACACCATTTTATGGCATTATAGAGAACTTTATAGTCAGCAACACATTATAGTGTTGACTTAAAACGATTAAATGAAGTTGTCTTATAGTGTCACTTTATAGTGAATAAAACTAAGACTTGACAAATGCAGTTTAAGTCATTAAAGATTTTGGGATAGATGATAACAAATAGGACATATTGACATATTCCTATATTCTAACATGAGTAAATTTACCACTTCACATTGACTTATTAAGCAACTAAGGCTGTTGACCACTTTTTAGTGAATAGATCAGTACACCACTTTACACTGAAGTGACAAAAGTCATGGGATAGCAATATGCAAATTTTCAGATGGCAGTAGCATCGCGTAGAACAGGTATAAATGCGCAGTGCTTTCGCAGAGCTTTCATTTCTGTTCTAGTTATTCATGTGAAGAGGTTTTGACGTGATGATGAACGCACGACGGGAATTAACAGACTTTGAACGCGGAATGTTAATTGGAGCTAGACGCATGGGTCATGCCATTTCGGAAATCGTTAGGGAATTCAACATTCCCAGATCCACTGTGTCAAGAGTGTGCCGAGAGTATGAAATTTCAGGCATAACATCCCACCATGGACAGCGCAGTGGTCGACCGCCTGCACCTAACGACCGAGACCGGCGACGTCTGCAAAGAGTCGTAAATTCTAACAGACAAGCAACACTGCGTCAAATAACCGCAGAAATCAATGTGGCACGTACAAGGGACTTATCTGTTAGAACTGTGCGGAGAAATTTGGCTTTCTTGGGCTATTCCAGCAGAAGACCGACTCGAGTGCCTTTACTGACAGAACGACATCGCTTGCAGCGACTCTCGTGGGTACGTGAGCATATCGGTTGGTCGCTAGATGAATGGAAAACCGTGGCCTGGTCCGATGAGTCACGATTTCAGTTGGTAAGAGCTGATGGTAGGGTTCGAGTGTGGCGCAGACTCCACGAAGCCATGGACCCAAACTGTCAACAAGGCACTGTTCAAGCTGGTGGTGGCTCTGTAATGGTGTGGGCTGTTTTTTCATGGCATGGACTTAGTCCTCTGATGCGACTGGACCGAACATTGACTGGAAATGCTTATGTTCAGCTACTTGGAGATCACTTGCAGCCATTCATGGACTTCATGTACCCAAACAACGATGGGATTTTTATGGATGACAATGCGCCATGTCACCGGGCCACAACTGTTCGCGATTGGTTTGAAGAATATTCTGGACAATTCCAACGAATGATCTGGCGACCTTGATCGCCCGACATGAATCCCATCGAGCATTTATGGGACATCATCGAGAGGTCTGTTCGTGCCCAAAATCCTGCACCATCAACGCTTTCACAATTATGGACATCTATCGAGACAGCATGGCTCAATATTCCTGCAGAAGACTTCCAACGACTTGTTGAGTCCATGCCACGTCGAGTTGCTGCACTTCGCATGGCGAAAGGAGAGCCTACACGATATTAAGAGGTATCCCATGACTTTTGTCACTTCAGTGTATAATACTAGTATAGAGAATTCTATAGTTGGCAACACTATTATAAATCACTTAATAGTGGATAACACTAAGACTTTGGTAAGTCAGTTTTATGTAATTAGATATCTTGAGATATATGATAACAAAGAGGGCATATTCCCAATGTGAGTACATTTACCACTTCACATTGTTTTATGAACCAATTAAGGTTGTTGACTGTTTTATAGTGAATAGTATTACCGACAACTTATAGTGGAGAACACTATAGGCCATTTTATAATGTATAACACTAAGATGTCACTAACACTATGTCATTGAGATAGATGATATCCGTCATTATGGATAACTGCCTTACATACGTGTCGCATTAGGGGAATTGTTGAGACTGCAATAGTCTGATTGACAATGTCAGAAACTTTCACACGTTCGCCACCAAGTTTACTAGTTTTTAAACTGATAATATAACACGCACCATAAGTGGTGAAGGAAATTCTCACCCTCTTGTACTCTAAGTAGTTTGTACTAGTACTAGTGCACTAAGTGTCCTACTAGTGTATTAAGTATCCTCCTAGTGTACTAAGTATCCTACTAGTGTGCTAAGTGTCCTCCTAGTATGCTAAGTGTCCTCCCAGTATGCTAAGTGTCCTCCTAGTATACTAAGTGTCCTCCTAGTGTGCTAAGTGTCCTCCTAGTGTACTAAGTGTCCTACTAGTGTAAGTACTAGTGTGCTAAGTTTCCTCCTAGTGTACTAAGTGTCATTCTAGTGTGCTAAGTGTCCTCTAGTGTACTAAGTGTCCTACTAGTGTAAGTACTAGTGTGCTAAGTTTCCTCCTAGTGTACTAAATGTCATCCTAGTGTGCTAAGTGTCCTACTAGTGTGCTAAGTGCCCTACTAGTGTACTGAGTGTCCTACTAGTGTAAGTACTAGTGTGCTAAGTTTCCTCCTAGTGTACTAAGTGTCATTCTAGTGTGCCAAGTGTCCTCCTAGTGTACTAAGTGTCCTCCTAGTGTACTAAGTGTCCTACTAGTGTCCTACTAGTGTGCTAAGTTCCTCCTAGTGTACTAAGTGTCCTAGTGTGCTAAGTGTCCTACTAGTGTACTGAGTGTCCTACTAGTGTAAATACTAGTGTGCTAAGTGTCCTACTAGTGTCTGTACTAGTATCTGTACTAGTGTACAATGTGCAGAATTGCAATTTAGATCGGAAAACTAATTAAATATGAATGAAGTACTAATTAAATTGCTGATTATGTTATGAGTGGAGATTTCTTTATAAAAAAGGTTTAATATAATTCAAGAAAGTATAAGAAACAGTTCATGAAATTCATCATGAATCATGCGAAGAATATTTGGTAGAAGTTTACGCTGGAAAAAAGGAATCTGAATCTGCATCCAAAACAGCTTTCGGACAAGAGAAACTCCGGTATTTTATCCTCTCCAGATAGCTGGGTCGCATTCGAAAGACAGCGAGTCGAAATTTGTGTTCGCAACGTATCAGATTTTCCGTTACCACAGTCAGGTTTTATGTCATTAGATATTTTGGGATAGATAATAAAAAAGAGTACATATTTCCAACGTGAATACAGAGAATTGCATATTTGACAATACTATAAACCACTTTAATAGTATTGTAATAGATAAAACTAAGACTTTGTAAAGTCAATTTTATATCATTAGATATTTTAGGATATATTATAACAAAGACATATACCCAATGTGAGTACATTTATAGATGATATGTGTTACTCAGGATGGCTGCCTTACATGCATGTCACATTAGAGTAATTTTTGAGACTGCAATAGTCTGATTGACAATGCTAGAGAAGCTTTCACACATTTTCCGCCAAATTTAGTGGTTTTCAAACAGATAAAATAGTATACACCATAAGTTGTGGATAAAATTATCACCCTCTTCCAAGCTAAGTACTAGCAATGTGCAGAGAAGATTGCACATGCTAGTACGCACTCTAGAGTGCAATTAAGATTAGAAAACTAATTAAAGATTGCATGAAGTAGTACTTAAATTGATGATTACCTTAAGTAAAGGGTCTAAGTAAGTAAGGTTTAATATGATTCTGAAAAGCATAAGAGACATTTTATGAAATTCGCCATGTAGTAGTTTAAGCTGCATAAAATGGAATCTGATTCCACATCCAAACCAGCTATCCAACAAGTGAAATGTCTGTATTTTATCCAGTCTCCAAAATGCTGCATCGCATTCGATTTGAGCCGAAAGAGAACCTAGACGAAATTTCCGCGCGCGTCGTTTCAGATATCTCAGTAAATATCACTATGTGGAAAGGGAAATCTGCTTTGTCCAACAGATACGATTCAGATTCAAAATAACGATAAGGAAAGATCGATGGCAGCTGAATATCGATGCGACCATTCCAGAAAATAGATCCGGATAATTTCCGAAATGCATGCACTTCTCCCTGCCATTCGGTTTATCTCGCCGGCTGTTTCCTTTGACCAATAGTTCACTTTTATTGGCCATCCAGGGATTTGGTCCGGGAGGAGTATGTTTCCATTTTGCAAGAATGTCGAATTTCTATAAAATGATGTAAAAGACTTGTCCATCGGTGAATTGTTAGCTTTCCATTTTTCTAAGAGGTAATTATAAAAATGAAGAAGAATTAGTTTATTTTTGGTTTCATCGTATTTAATTCTATTTATATCACTTAATAATTAAAAAAATAAGGTGTTTCAAAAATACAATGCTTACTTGTGTAGTTGTTAAAGATGATCATGGGGTGCTTATGTGAGTGTTACGGTGGTCATGTTGTAATTATGCATTTGTTAAGGTGGCCATATGGTACTTATGGGTTTGTTTAAGGTGGCCGTGTGATACTCATGCAGTTTAAGATGGTTATGTGATTGTTTAGGCAGTCATATGGTACGTATGGGTTTGTTAAACTTATGGGTTTGTTAAGATGGCCATGTGATACTTATGTGATTGTTAAGGTGGTCTTGTGTTACTTATGGGTTTATTAGGTGTGGCCCACACGGAACTTATTTAGTTATGGTCATGATTATGATTGTTATTTAGTTGTTTAGGGGTGATCGTGTGATACTTACGTGATTGTTAAGGCGGCCACACGGAACTTATTTAGTTGTTTAGGTGGTCATGGGGTACTCATATGATTCATTAGGCGGTCATGGGATTCTTATGTGTTTGTTAATATGTTACTATGTTATGTCATTAATATTTTAAATGGGTTTTTTTTTGTAGTTTCACTGTAAATCCCGAGTGAAATATTTTAGATATTCAGTTGAAATGAAATAAAAACGATTTACACAAATATAAATTTTAATTGAAATTATATAAATATGATTTATATAAATATAAATTTTAATTGAAATGATATAAATATATATATAAATACAAATATCAATTGAAATAATATAAATGCAATTTATATAAATAGAAAATTTTAATTGACAGTATATAAATATAAACTTTAATTGAAATAATATAAATAGGATTTTTATAAATAGAAATTTTAATTGAAATGATACATATGCAATATATAAAAAAATATAAATTCAAATTGAAATGCTATAAATACAATAAATATGTATATATAATGGATGATTCTAATTGAAATGATATAAATTATTTATTATTTTAGTTGAATTGATATAAAGGCAATATATAAAAACGTAAATTTTAACGAAAAGGATATAACTGCAATATACACAAATATAAATTTGAATTGAAATGATAAGAATGCAATATATATAAATATATATTTTAATTGAAATAATATAAAAGCAAATACAAAAATATAAATTTGAATTTAAGCGATATAAATGCAATGTATAAAAATATAATTTTTAATTGAAATGATATAAATACAGTATATATGAATATAAATTTAAAATTCAAACGATATAAATGCAATGTATAAAACTATAATTTTTAATTGAAATAATATAAATGTAATACAAAAATTTTCAAATATATATTATAATGCCAGGAGTCATTTCGGATATAAATGAATAACCAAACTGAAATATCGAAATACCAATTTCAAACCACATAATTCAGATCCGTCGCATGATCATCGAAGCGCGCGTTCTCAATTACAACCTCACTCTGCTTATTACCTTTAAAACCCGGAATCCTGCAATCCGCCCTAATTGCTCTCTGGAACATCTGCTTTCACCCCCCCCGATTAACTGTAATGAGTCCCTCTTATTAAAAGCCCGCGTCCGACAAATGTGACTTTTATTCACTGCAGCAACGAAAGCCTGTCACATCTCCCGAGTGGTGAAGTGGAAATAACAGGAGATTGTGTGACACGGTTCTTGTTGACAACATGGAAATTGTCCACAGAGACGACAGCGCGTGCAAACTATAATGGATTCTTTTGGAAACAAAGCAAAGATTCATCGATTGTAAGAACGTAACAATGGCATACTTGATTCATTAAGACATTGTTTGCTGGATTAAAAATTTTGGTTTCAATTAATTACTTTTGACTGCAGTATGACAATGCATGTAAACAAAACTCTTCAAATATCCACTCATTGTTTGTCTGAAACAAATGTTTATGTTGCTCTAAATTGAAGTCGGTGTAATTGTTGGACAATAAAGAAGACTAGTTTAGTTTCTCATCTATGGAACTGGACATCTGGCGGATTACTGACAGTATTCTGACGGAAGAGAAATATGCATTGCATTGTATTTACTATATTGGAACTTTATTTAAATTCAATGTAAAAATGTTTAATGTGTAATGGAATTCACAATGTGGTATGATTTTATTGCAATAGTTAATTAGCTACGGCGGCGACAGGATATCCGGTGACATGACAGTTTTACAGACATATCTTAAAATCCTAACTATATTTAATGGGAGTGAGGAAATCTACTCTCAGGTGTACACCAATTTATCTATGGTTTAAAACTACTGAAAAAGTATATTTATTGAAGGAAATTTCTTTAAAAAGCGTGTATATAGAAAATCTTTTAAGCTAGGAACAGGTGTGGAATTGGAGATTTGCTTTGTTTTGGTTTGTCAGCCTACTGTCATCTTGTACACACGAGGGCTAAATAGGCGGTGACCTGCAATTTAAACTGGATTCCGAACTACTCACTAACACCCATAACACCACCAGACACGGTTCGTGTTGACAACATGGACATAGTCCACAGGGACGACCACACCATAATGGATTCTTTTGGGTTGCAAACAAATATTCATCGATTGTATGAAACTAACAATGGCATATTTGATTCATTAGGACATTGTTTGCTACGGGATTAAAAATTTTGCTTTGAGTTAAATACTCTTGTCTACAGAATGGCAATGCATGTAAACAAAACTCTTCAAATCTGAACTCATTGTTTGTTTGAAATAAAAAATGTTTATGTGGCTCTAAATAAAAATCGGAATAATTGTTGGACAATAAAGAAGACTCTCTTTAGTTTAGTTTCTCATCTATGGAACTGGTCACCTGTCGGATTACTGATAGTGTCCTGATTACAGAGGTGGTCAAGAACCACTGACGTAGATCTATTGAAGGACACTTCTTTAAAAAAGTGGTATATAAACCTTTTGTAAAGAAAGAACTGGTGTTGAATTTGAGATTTGGTTTGTCGCTTTACGGTCACCTTGTACACACCCGTGTTAAACTGACAGGAACCTACAATTTAAGGTGGATTCGAACCACTAACAAATATTCATGCCACCACCAAGATTCGAGTCTAAAGCCAGTGGTACCAAAGGTCAGAGTTCTAGACAAAGCCCTCTGAATAGAAAGCCATTGGCATTTTATTTGAAATGATTTAAAGGACACATATATGTATAAATTTTAATTTTAATTAAATGTTATATAAATATGAATATGATATATAAATATGAAATAAATGCAATATACATAAATATAAATTTGAATTGAAATGATATAAAAGCAATAAAAATTAACATAAATTTTAATTGAGATGATATAAGTACAATGTATGTAAAAATATAAATTTTAATTGAAATGCTATAAATGCAATAAATATTAACACAAATTTTAATTGAGATGATATAAGTACAATGTATGTAAAATATAAATTTTAATTGAGATGAAATAAATGTAATAATAAAAATTTTCAAATAGTTGTCATTTATTAAAATTGCCTGAAGTCATTTCGGATATAAAGGAATAACTAAACAGAAATATCGAAATTCCAATTTGAGACCATATAATTCAGATCCGTCGCATGATCATCGAAGCGCGCGATCTCAATTACAACCCCACTCTGCTTATTACCTTTAAAACCCGGAATCCTGCAATCCGCCCTAATTGCTCGCTGGAACATCTGCTTTCACCCCCGCCCCCGATTAACTCTAATGAGTCCCTCTTATTAAAAGCCAACGTCCGACAAATGTGACTTTTATTCACTGCAGCAACGAAAGCCTGTCACATCTCCCGAGTGGTGAAGTGGAAACAACTGGAGATTGTGTGACACGGTTCTTGTTGACAACATGGAAATTGTCCACAGAGACGACAGCGCGTGCAAACTATAATGGATTCTTTTGGACACAAAACAAAGATTCATCGATTGTAAGAACGTAACAATGGCATATTTGATTCCTTATGACATTGTTTGCTGGATTAAAAATTTTGGTTTCAATTAATTACTTTTGACTGCAGTATGACAACGCATGTAAACAAAACTCTTCAAATATCCACTCATTGTATGTCTGAAACAAATGTTTATTTTGCTCTAATTAGAAATCGGTGTAATTGTTGGACAATAGAGAAGACTCTCTTTAATTTCTCATCTATGGAACTGGACACCTGGTGGATTACTGACATCGTGCTGATTAAAGAGAACTATACACTGCACAGTATTTACTATATTTAAACTCTATTTAAAATCAATGTAAAAATGTATAATGTGTAACAGAATTAATGAGGTGTTGTAGAATTTTATTACAATAGCTAATTAGATAGAGCGGTGGCAGGATGGCAGAGGGCATGACAGTTATACAGATCCATCTTAAACCCCTAATTATAATTAATGGTCCTGGGAAAACTTCTGTCAGACCTATACAACGTGGTCGATGGCTCGACTGAAATATATCTATTGAAGGAAACTTCTTTAAAAATCTGGTATATAAAAACTCTTTTCAACTAAGAATTGGAGGGGAATATGCGATTTGGTTTGGTTTCATTTGTCGCTCTACGGTCATCTTTTTCACACGAAGGATAAACAGGCAGGGACCTATAGTTTAAAAGGGATTCTCAACCACTAACAAACATCCATGCCATCACCAGCATTTAAACCTGAAGCCTGTGATATCAAATACTATAACGCTAGCCACTTGGCCATCAGAATAAAAAGGCATATCAATTTTATTTGAAATGATATAAATACAATGTATATAAATATAAAATTTAATTGAAATGATATGAATACAATATATATAAATATAAAATTAAATTGAAATGATATAAATACATATTAAATAATTATAAATTTTAATTGAAATGATATAAATACAAATTATATAAATTTGAGTTTTAATTGAAATGATATAAATGCAAATTATATAAATATAAATTTTAATTGAAATAATGTAAATACAATATATATAAATTAAACTGAAATAAATGTAAGATTGAAATTTTGAAATATATTCTAAATATTAAAATTACCTGTAGTCATTTCAAATATAAATAAATACCCAAACTGAAATATCGAAATACGAATTTGAAACCACATAATTCAGATCCGTCAAGTGATCATCGAAGCGTGCAATCTCAATTACAACCTCACTCTGCTTATTACCTTTAAAACCCGGAATCCTGCAATCCGCACTAATTGCTCGCTTGAACATCTGCTTTCTCCTTCATTCTGCCTCCCCGATTAACTCTAATGAGTCCCTCCTATTAAAAGCCCGCGTCCGGCAAATGCGACTTTTATTCAGTGCAGCAATGTAATCGTGTTCATATCTCCCGAGTTGTGAAGTGCTAATCAACTGGAGATTGTGTGACAGGGTTCTTGTTGAAAACATGGAAATTGTCCGCAGGGACGACAGCGCCTTGCAGACCATAACAAAGATTCATCGATTGTAAGAACATAACAATGACATATTTGATTCACTATGAGGTTTGCTACGGGATTAAAAATTTTGCTTTGAATTCATTACTTTTGAGTACAGTGTAACAATACACGTAAACAAAACTCTTCAAATCTCCATTCATTGTTTGATTGAAACAAAGAACGTTTATGTTGCTCTAAATTGAAATCGGAGTAATTGTTGCACAATATAGAAGAGTATGCTTAGAACCACATTTAAGGAATTGGACACCTGGCGGTTTACTGAGAGAGTCCTGATTACAGAGAACTATACACAGTATTGTATTTACTACATTCGAACTTTATTTAAAATTAATGTGAAAATATATCTGTGTGTGTTTGTAGAATTTTATTACAATAGTGGGGCGCCAGGACATTCGGTAAATATGATATATTTTCAGATTTATAGTAAACCCCTAATTATATTTAATGTCCTGGAAAATCTACTGTCAGACGTCCGCTACGTAGTCGGTGGTCTAAAACCTCTGTCATATATGTGAGCAGTTTTAGACCACCGACATATATCTATTGAATGGGACTTCCGGAAAGAACTAGTATATAAAGACTCTCTTGAACTAAGAACGGGTGTGGAATTTGAAAAGAACTTCCGAAGAGAATTGGCCCAAAACGTAAGCAGAACTGTGAGTTAGAGAAATGTTTAATTGTGAATCGTCTTATGATAGTAATAGTATTAAGTGTACAACTTTATAAATGTGAACACTGTATATAATGGGCATTAAATATGATTTAGGCATTTTTATATAGTATTTTTGGTATCAAAGATAATAGGATAAACGTAAGTAGAATCATAAAATAAACGTGAGTGGTAAACATTTATGTAACGAACTATGTTACAGAAAAGTTTACCACTCACGTTTATTCTCCTAGTTTAACATGGTGTATATTCAGAGAAGATAACAAATTATTATGTAAAGTTAGATTTAGTGTAATAGCATGTAAAAATTTCAAATGGGAAATACAATATAGGATTTTGAAAATAAGATACAATATAGGATTTTGAATTGATACAAATAGAACAGTCTGTTCTTATTTTAAAAATTCCCCTAGACACCACCAACAATTTTACACCACCATATCTTTGTGAGTGTCTGTACATTTCATAATAAAAGCGAGTTGAGTAGTAGCAAGTTAAAGAAGATATTAATGTACTGAAGGTAAAAAAAAATAATAATAACTGACGCAAGATGCAAAATAGGGGAAAAGGGTCAACATTTATCAAGAAAGAATGAGTCATCGTCAAGTTATGTTCCAAAAGTGCGTGGGATGTCGGATTAGAGTGAGACTACCGTTACTATGAATGCAATAGATCTTTGAATGCTTTTCTATGTTTATAAAGCATTACATTTTTCCGCTTTTTCCTGAAACTTCAAAAAGTATTTATTTTTTAATCTGATGCTTTGTCAAAAATTACAAAAAATTATTCAGTTATTTTTTAATTGAATGAAAACCATAATTTTAAAGTATTATAACAATAAAATTTCATTGATGAATTAAAATAAAACATTATATTACCATAAAATATTAAAAAAATATAGAAATGTCAATTTTTTTATAACAATACAGTATGTATCATTTTAACAACTTCATATCATTTATCGATATGTTAATCAGCATTTGAATCACTTTATATTGTTTATTACAACATATTCCGTATTTAAACCCCTCCATATCATTCATGGCGTGTATCAGCATTTTAATTCACTTTATATCATTTATAGGTATATATTAGCTATTTTAACCACCTATGTTGTTCATGAGAATGCATTCAATGTTTTAACCACTTCATATCGTTTATGGATTTATATTCAGCATTTCAATCACTTTATATCGTTCATATTAAGCATTTTAACCCCTTAAATTGCTTATATATGGTTGTTTTTAACTGATGGCCGAGTGACTAGCGTTCTTCTGTCTGTACTACAAGTTAATCCCGGCGGTGCCATGGATGATTGTAGTGGTTCGGAATCCCCTTTAAACCCTAGGTGTCGGTTTCATATGACTGTAGAACGTTGGGCGTAGGCTTAAAATCTGACCCTGTAAAAAAAAAATCTTCTGTTTCGAAATCTGTCAGCAGGCAGACAGCCTTGGCCCACCATGAAGCTGTTGCACCAATGATGATGATGATGAATATTGCTTATGAAGAGCACTTTACTCACTTAATATTGCTTATGAGAACATATTTCACTAATCAACGATTCCATTTGTGCATGAGCGTGCATTCAGCATTTCACCTAATTTAAAATGTTCGTGAGTATTATTCAGTATTTTAATTACTTCAAAACTGTCATGTATAGAATTCAGCCGTTCAACCACTACATCTCGTTCATGGATGTGTACTCAGCATTTCAATCACTTTAAAACGTTTATTAGAAATATTCAGCAATCACTTTAAAACTTTCACGTGTATTATTCTGCATTTCAACCACTCCATATTGTTCATAATGTGCATTCAGCATTTCAAATACTTTATATCGTTCATGACTGTATATTAAGTATTTTAACCACTTTATATTGCTTATGAAAATATGTTCAGTATTTTAACCACTTTTTTTTTGTTCATGAGATTTATTCAGCATTTTAATCTTTTTATGTTGTTTCACTGAACACATTCCGTTTATCAGCCACTCCATATCGTTCATGCATGTATATTCAGAATTTCAACTACTTAAAAACGTCCATGTGCATTATATAACATTTCAGTCACTTCAAAACTTTCATGTATAGAATTCAGCATTTCAACCTACCTTATCGTTCATGGGTATATATATCCATATGGGTACATATATATATATCCATGCATATATATGTATCCATATATATATATACCTAATATCCATATATATATATATATTACATATTATAATAACTTTATATTTATGAGAATGGTCCTGAATGGCCGAGTGGCTAGCGCTCTGGCGCTCGGTACCACAGATTTCGGGTTCGAGTCCCGGCGGTGCCATGGGTGTTTGTAGTGGTTCGGAATCCACTTTAAAACCGTAGGTCCCGGTCCTAATAGGATCGTAGAGCGTTGCGGGAGCATTGTTACTCCGCGTCCGTGGCTTATCTTCAAGTGTAACGCACCCCCTGGTAATGCAAAGTGAGTAACGTCTATGCAGCGCTTGCCTTAAGGCATCCAAGACCAAGCTGTCTAAGTGTTTGCCAGCTGCCTTAGAACAAAAAAAATATTTATGAGAATATAATAAATATTTCACCCACTTATTATCGATCATGAATATATATCTATGCATTATTTTATCTACTTCCTATCCTTTATGGGTATACATTAAACTTTTATCCACAGCACATCGCTGCGTTCGTAGCCAATTGCCGCGGTATCCAACCAGCAAAACGGAGTGTGTATAGAAAAGGGCTTAATTGAACAAGCCCCTCGATGGCATGTTGGGGCTAAATGCAGTCGGGTTGTTTGGGGCGGAACCGAAGGCATCCATCACACGTTACAGCCCCTCCGCTAATGGGAAACAAGCCCCTGTCTTGTTCCCTGCTCAGAGGACTCCTCGTTCTTTCGATCCTTGAGACCGCTACACCCACTACTTAACGCCTCGCCTAACAAGCGGTCCCAATTTTTAAGCGAGGGGTCGATACAGTTCTTCTTTCTGAACTGCATCTTGTACACAAAGGCAATTAGTTATTTAATTATGAGATCTTAAATTGGTTTTATTGAACTCTATTAAACTGAATATTTTGATCGTTTCCATTTAGTATAAAGTGTGTTTAAGTCATGGCCCTGAATGGCCGAGTGGCTAGCTCTCTGGCGCTCTGTACCACAGGTTTTGGGTTCGAGTCCCGGCGGTGCCATGGTTGCTTGTAGTGGTTCGAAATCCACTTTAAAAAGTAGGTCCCGGTCTAATAGGATCGTAAAGCGTTGCTGGGGCATTTTTAGTCCGCGTTCGTAGCTTATTGTCAAGTTACACGCCCCCCTGGGTAATGCAAAGTGAGTACGTCTATGCAGCACTTGCCTTAAGGAATCCAAGACGTCCATGTCTGTGTTTGCCAGCTGCATTAGAAAGAAATCATTCGAAAGATCAATCGAAAGAAATCAATCGAAAGATGATGATTTTCAGAGTTGTCCACGAATAATCAAAACACATGGTCTGAAGCAGACCTTAATTATCACGCGGCGTGATATACGAACTTTGGAAGCAGGTGGAAACTCCGGTCTGTTCAATCACTTCAGAGATAAACAACATTCTTTGTCAACTCGTAGCAGAACTTTTCCCTTTCTTCTTCAAAAACCTCCCTTTGAGATAATCCATTGGAGAGGGATCAGCTTCCTTCACTTTTCAGTGGAATGGACACATCCACAGTCCATGGTCTATCACCCATCATGATACAATTACTCATGGTATACTCCATATCCCATCTGTAATAGTTTCGACTGTGAATGTCACACAGACAATCGCTAATTTCATGAGGTCTCATTATCCATGACACCGAATATCTGCTGTCAGATTTCAGTGACAAGTTTTTCTCATTAGTACGAAACACTAATTGAATGTAATATGTAACTATCCACAACTCTGATTATCTGCTTTCAAATTTGAGTGATAGGTTGTAATTATGAACTTATCAAAAAATATACTTTCCTTCCTCCTGGGAATGAAATGCCACAACTCCTCCCGTTTGAAAAATATTACAGTACTGTCCAACGCTCTACAGTCATATAAGATGGGGACCTACTGTTTAAAGTGGATTTCGATCCACTACAAACAGCCATGGCACCGGGTGCCAGAGCGCTAATAACTCGGTCATCAGGCTCCTAACTCTCAACTAAAACTATTTTTCCTGTAGTACCTTTATTAGCTTTATAGGTCTCCTATTGAAACAATATTTTTTACACTACAGGTAAATAATACATAAAAATTATATTTTTTACTTTTAATGATTGAATTAATAGAAACTACTGGATTTTTTAATATTTTGGAGGAATTTTTTAAGTTATTCATGATAATTTTTACGTAGAATTTACTATTAAGTAATTCTAAGTTTATTCCCTTAGAATTTTATTTATAATATATAACAAATACTTACATTTAATGATTTGTTTAATATGTATCTACTCAAATTCATTTCGTATTTCTCATTTAACATTTTTACATACTGCTTTTGTGAGTGCATATTAATTCGTTACCAAATATCCCATTAAACAAGGAGAATAAATATGAGGGGTAAATGTTTCTGTAACGAAACACAAAACATTCCATTACCTTCGACTCCCGAAATACCGTATAAAAAACGAGAACATCATAGATCTAACTTTTCTTGCTCGGTATATAAATGATAAATGATATATAAATGATAGGCATATGAATGATAGATTTATTAGAAATTACTGTATTTTTTTAATGTTTTGTTTAAGTTTTTAAGCTATTCATGATACATTTTACATGAAAATTACTATTTAGTAATTCTAAGTTTATTCCATGAGAATCTTATTTATAATAAACAACCGATTCTTTCATTTAATGATTTGTTTAATATATATCTATTCAAAATCTTACATCGTATTTCTCACTTGACATTTATACATGCTTTCCAAGTGAATGCATATTAATTCGCAACCAAATATCTTACTAAGTAAGGAGAATAAACGCGAGTGGTAAGCGATTCTGTAACGAAACACAAAACACTCCATTACCTTTGACTCCCGAAATACCGTATAAAAAAACGGGAACATCATAAATCTAACTTTTCTTGCTGGGTATATAAAACAAAACACGCATTACTGGGATAGCTCTAAAATCTGTAAAGATCCCGTTCCCGAAATGACCGCACATCCCCAATCTCTTTTTATTTCTGGAAAAACGAGCCATTTTTCCCGGAGCCGTCTCGAATGTCTCCCAGAGGGGGTAGGAGGTCCATTTAGGGAATTGCAGCAGGAAAGGGGTCTTTCAGACGATACTGGGAAAAAAAAATTCCCGTCCAATTGGATCACCAGAAACATCGGATTATCCCTGGCGAATCAACAGGAGTTAGGGTCTTCACGTTCCGAAGGAGGTCGTGATTCTTCTTTTCGAATTTGGACCCCATCCAATCACGGGGCTCCTTTTTTAAGAAAAGAAGAGCCGGGTTGAGTTGTGTGCAAGGATCAAAAGATCCCGGTTCCAAGTGAATCGCGGACCATTGTAATAAAAACTTAAATAGCTACAAATAAGAGAACGAGCTTTAATGGGGGATAGAGACGGCGATCGAATAAACAAGCAGATCACGTGTCTGGAATATCGGTGGTGATTCGTATTACGGGGGGATGTGGAACAAATTGGGTGCTTTCGACTTTGTCCAATAGGGAAAGGTTGGAGGGTTAGGGCGATTCCACTAAAGAGAAGGAAGGTAAGTTTAATAATAAATAAAACTGGTTCGGTTTAGTTTAAGACTCGTTTCTTCATCCCAGAAACAATTTTGCAACAAAAATAAAGGAGCCTTGATGTATATTTATCAATAGAATGCTATAAATATGATCCTTATATTGCTATAAAAGCTTTTAACCCTTTATAGCAATATAAGATTGACTGTGACCAATCTGTGACTAATCCTCAGTGTCTTGCAGTGCGGGACGGACATCCCATGAGTAATCTACTCAAGGATGGAGCAGCTTCTGTTGTGATGGAACACCCATAGGCAGATCTTAGATAGATAACACCCGTAGATAGAGGCATTTTGAAATTATCTTGAATTACATGTTAAAGTACATAGCTTAAAAGAGACTAAATAACAAACATCGAAACATTACCATCTTCACATTCTATACTAGAAGATAAGATGAAATCCATACTGTGTCGTCTTGTAATAGATAATGCTTATGTTAGTTATGTTTATTAATTATTAGTTATTATTTATGCTTATTAGTTATTAGTTTATTAGTTCTGACAAAATTTTTAAAAAATGATAAATTTGAGACATGAATATCTAAACATAACTGTAGTAAGCAATTAAAAGATATTAATTTAATTATATTAGTTATTTATGTCTAATACTCAGTTTCCTGCAGTGCCGGTCTGGCATCACATGAGTAATTGATTCTGGGAAAAGGGCAGCTTCTGTTGTGATGGAACACCCGTAGGTAAAAGTCTGACTTGGCTTCGAATCGTTGAAGGATGCCAGGGCCTTCAGGGAGAACTTTTAGGAGAACACCCTGCTTTTTCGTATTTTATGGTAGAAAACCCAGAAAAAACTCACAAGGTAGCCCGACGAACGAGGCAAGAGGTTGAACATCACAAACGCCATCAAGTCTCGTTATTTTTTGTAAAACACTGTCTACAACAAAGCTACCAGCGGATTGAACCTACCTTGGGGACTGAATGGTCGAGTGGCTAGCGCTCTGGCGCTCGGTACCACAGGATTAGGGTTCGAGTCCCGTCGGTGCCATGGATGTTTTTAATGGTTCGGAATCCACTTTAAGCCGCAAGTCTCGGTCTCATATGTCTGTAAGAGCGTCACGGAGCAAAAGTCAGACATCTCCCTACGGGTGCTCCATCACAAGAGAAGCTGCCCCTTTCCGTCCATCCATGAGTAGATCCCTCATGGGATGTCCGTCCCGCACTGCAGGACATTGAGGATTAACCACACCTCAGCCCTAATGCTCACTAGAGTTTCATGTTTCAACTGAACCTCAAATCGGACTGAAGTTTTTTTCTGAACCAATTGTGTGGATCTCTTATTCGATTTATGTTTAACCTCTTGTTCAATTTATGTATAATCTCTTATTCGATTTGTGTGGATCTCATGTTCGATTTATGTATATTTTCTTGTTTGAATAATGAATGGACGGCATTGCTTTCAAGGGAGGTATTTTTCGGGTGATTGCTCCAAACTGTTGTGTTGTAAAGGAGGGTTATTCATTTCCCTTTATTTCTCATGGGAAACATTCATTTGGTATAAATCCATGTATCTGAAACGATAAAGAACGTATACTGAATATACTTATACCGTATTTTCGGTATACATATACCGTACTATATCTCACTTTTACAATGAATTACCTGATGAGCATGAAAGCTGGTTTTTATTCTGGAAGAATGACTTACATTCTCACTTTCTCCTAGCAAATTACTCATTTTGCTCAAGGCTATATCTCGCCATATGGCAAACAAATCGATATTCATCCAGAAAAAGGGATCCCTTACCGCCTCTACTTCCGATTTATTAGGTGCGTCGAGTGATAAGATTCCAACCAACTTGCTTTGTGTTGCCGAGAAAACATTCCTTTAGCACACATTAACGACGGAAATGGATCCCGGGACCTATAGGCAGGAAGTAGCTTCCGTTCCTAATGGAAGAGACGATAAACAACAGCCCAGGCTATTCAAAAGCTATTAATATTCATATTTTTAAGGAAAGTGGTTCGCCATAAATAGGTAATGAGCCAAACTCTTCCCCCCTTCAGCTAACAGATTGAAGTGCTCATCCCCAGCTTTTATCCATCGGACCATAACATGGTGCATTAAGACATTCCATCGCAGATTCGTCTCCAGAGCTTTGATTAAACAACGTAAGGTGCCCTACTTAGAATCAAAGGCAGATTGGGTTTTTGTGTGAAATGCGCTGCACCATTCAGCCATTGAAAGGCATCTTTGTAATAGCTCAATGATTTTGGTAGGCTTCTGGCCCTTTTCATAGCTTCTGAGTAATGTAGGAAGATGGTTATGGCCATGAATCTTCCGAGAGCGATTTCCCGCTGGTCATTACTGCACCAGTGGGGAAATTTATTATCTCCATGTTATTGAAAAGATGTTGAGTGAAAGGATGTTTATTTTCATTTATGTCTATCTAAATATTGGTTGTAAAACACTGAAAAATATTGAAAGCATTGAATTTAATCTTGAAATATATTAGAATGGCGCTACATATTTATAGGTGACAAATAGCTAATTATGTGAAATGTGTATGCTTGCAGATGATTTTGTACTTTTGAAAATTCTTTTTTGACTGAGTAGTTTTGGTATCTTATCTTACCTTCCATATCTTATAATTATTAAAAATGCCAATAGTTAAAAAAAAATTCTCTATTTGTCGTTACTGCAAATTTCTTTCAGAATCCAACTTCTTTCAGAATAAAAGATAAGAAAGTAAAATGATAATATAGTGTGCGTCAGTTGTTTGTGCAGCTGGATCTGGGTGTAATTGAGTTAAGACGCAGGTTTAAGAGCATACAGCTTTATTTACAAGCACGTAAACATGACATAAGCACCACAATTAAAGATAGACAATATTTAACACACAGGGAAAATTTAGAAATATATAGGATAACACATTGAAAATATACTTTATCAGAGTGAGATCACGATGAGAGTTTATAGGTCAACTTATACACAGGATTGTGCTGTCTATATCTTCTCTCTGGGTGAGAAACTGTAAACTAAACGTCTCTAAGGCAGCAGAGCCGACTCGCTGTACGTCCTCTCCGATACAGCATCTTGCCTCGTGAGTCGGACTACCTGGTGGGAATTTCCCGGACTTTCTCCCATACGGTATTCAGGCTATTTTCCTTTATAATCCATACGGATGACACCGTCCTCCTTCTTCAGCGACACGGAACCAAGTCAAACTTTTACCTACGGGTGCTCTGTCATAGTAACAGGAGCTTCCCCTTTCCCACCATCCATGAGTAGATGATTCATGGGCTGTTCATGCCACATTTCAGGATACAGAGGATTAGGCAGGGTTAGACACAACAGCAAAAGATACTGAGGATAAGATACAAAAATAAATTTTTTTTATTTGAAAAGTGTGACAAAGTTTCCTACAGTAACGAACTTTCAAGGTTAAAAACATTGGAAACTCAAAAAGTAAAAAATAAGTTAATAAATATTACTCATGTTGGATAAATTAATTAAAATTCAGAATCACACAGAAATGGAACTTAAAATAATTTTCACCTGTAGAATTATCACACACATCTTGGTTCAAGAATATTCGAAATTACCGGAAACCACCAGATGGCGCGGATAGTACGCCACAATGACGAGTGTAAGAGTGGGGTAAGAAGGAATGGTGACAAAGAAGTAAAATTGTTCACAAGCGCTTTAAAACCTTTCAGTGCAATAACCGGATTATGGCTTTGGCAACGATAAGATGATGGTAATTTTTGAATATGTTACTAATTAGGTCGCCCCCAGTAAAAATCGCCGAATGAGGCCGGTATTTTGCAGTTACTTCCAAGAAACAGACGGAGCATATTATCAGACCTGTTCGCAACTCTCTTCAGCTACCGGCACGACAGTTTCATATGGCAGACCGTGTACAGAAGCTTAGGGCACATTGGATTTATTTTATTCGCAGGCCTGTCAGATGTGTTCCACTTACCGGAGAAGTTAAACCTTCAAATATTCTTTCTGTACTTTTGTTTTATATGTGGACACCTCAAATTTTAATTGAGATGTTTTGAAGATGAGTCCAGGTTTAGTTTGCATTCTTTCTAAAAGGACTTTCATTTGGGTAGAGGCCAGGTTCCCGTTACCACCAAGAGAACACCATTGAACGACACCGTTACGGTGGTGCATTAATGTTTAATGCAATTTTCCATTTATTTATACCAAAAAAGTTCCAGAAGTTGTCTGTTTAAAGCATATTATCAACGATGACAGGCCAATCTAGAAATGTCATTCCGCAACAAAATAAGGATTTTTGTTTCGGGGCGCCATGGGTGCTGAATTTTGGTTTATGGATGAAACCCCCAGTCCTCACCGATGTTTATATTTATTGTAGACGAATTAACCTCGTATCTGGAGGATATCACCCGTATGGATTGGCCAGCATACTCACCGGACTTGAATCCAAAGAGCATGTGTGGGATATGCCAGCCGGAGAATTGCAGCCCGTCAACCCCCTCCCACGGTCAACCGGAACTTCTTAGGGCATTGCTTGATGATGATTAATATCCCCCAAGATCCATCATATTATTTTAATACTCAGTCTTAGGCGTTGTAAGGTCTGTATTGCCGTCTTCCGGAGACATACTATATTAACCAAAAATATTCACTAACCATGTTATACTGTTTTTTGTAAATAGGTTCTTTTGATTTCTCCAGGGAGTAAAATCTTTTTTTATTATTTATGTCAAATATATAGCATTTTCTTTAAATCTTTACCTTTTGTTTAATAAATAGATCTTCAGAAGTCACCCGCTTTAGATGGCTGTCTCGTTCTTCGCCTGAACAGTCATTATCCTTATTGATGAACATGATTGTATTAGAACAGAACAGGAAGACAAAAATCCATTAAAAGGAGAACGTAAATGGAATTCAGGTGATATGGGAGTGGGAGTCTTTTAATATTTCAATTTGGTTCATAATATCCCTCGAGCGATCTTTATGGATGAGCTGGGATCCGTTAATGGTTGTCCAGATAACTGAAGAAGTTCAGTGAGGCCCTTCGCTTTTATTTTCAAGAGATAATAAGGAATTTTGGATAATATTGATAAAAAAGGAAAATAAGTTTTTGAATATACATGTACTAATTGACTTTTAATTATAACTTTTTTTTTCTGGAAGATTTCAATATTATAATTTGCAACAAAGTTCAGGAAATTAATATACATATGAAGGAATGAACGAAGTCATGGAAGGGAAAATAAAAATTTATTTTATTCCTATTCATCGCAGATATGTCTATTAAGCGAAGATAAACCTTCAAATATTCTTCCTGTACTTTTGTTTCATATAATTAAAACGAAAATTTTAATTGAGATGCTATTGAAAATGAAACGGAAACCATATTTTTATAAAAGAGAATTTGGTTTTAAGGTAAATGGCTGTTTCTTTTTTTATATTTATGAGTCTTTCTGAAATATTGTTTCAGTTTTATTAATGTTTAATGCAATTTTCCATTTATTTATACCAAAAAGGAAGATTCACAAGTTGTCTGTTTAAAGCATATATATCAACATTCCACCAATGTAGAAATTCCATACACATTCCGCATTACCTAAAATAAGGATTTTTTAGGGAAAATTCCTCTGCAATTGAGTGTCATATGGGAAAGAAACTGTCAGTGTCAATAACAGATGTTTATATTTACTGTCACAATTAACCTCGTATCTCTTTAGCTTTGAATTCAATGATTGCAACAGGCATCACCATCACCAAAGGAATTAAACCAGAGTCAGCTGTGCATTAGGCCACGAGGTTTTCTTAGATGTTCATTATGATTAATTCATTATTTATCCATCATATTATTTTAATTTCAGTCTTTTCTATTACCGTCTTAAGCGTCGTTATATTAACCAAAAATATTCATAAATAAAAAAGAATTATTCATTTCTTCTTTTTTTTAAATTTTCTATTGATTTTCTAATAAATGTCCGAACATTGAGCGTGCCATCTTCAGAAGTCACCAGCCATTCAGATGGACTGTCCGTCCCAAACAACGATGGGAATCAGCAACTTCCGCTTATGGTGAATCCATTATGGAGGACCGGGGGAGGGAGTCAGTTCGAAAGGGGTGGTTTGATCGAACATTCAGGTGAATGGGAACGAGGAAAACGCCACCTCGCCCGAGAAAATCCCATCGAGCATTTATGGGACATCCGGGATCCGTTGGAAGGATCAACATCTCTAATGAGGAAGCAGTTTCGGCCCTCGTCGCTATTTGTTTCTCCAGTTTGGTTTTGGAAATACACCCAAAAAGGAAAATAAGTGTGAAGAAAGACTCGGTATTATAACTTTTGCCGGGGAAATTAAACAATAAAAGAAATGAAACTTAATATATAAAATCAAAACAAAGCCAATACATCGCTTTTTGTTTTTTTCAGTTTGGTTTTGGAAATATACCCAATAAGGGAAATAAGTGTGTAGAAAGATTTATTATATTCTTGTTCTTCTACATTATAATTCTTGGAATTGGACAATACAAAAATGGACTAAATAATATACAAATGAAACTAATACATGAAAATTAATACATAAACTCTGATAATAACTAATACACAAACCCCCATCGTTATTGGTTTTTCCAATTTAGATTTTGAAATACACTCAAAAAGGAAGATAAGTTTGTAGAAAGATTCAGCATTATAATTATTTCAGGGAATTGGACAACACAAGAAAGAAATGAAAACTAATATATAAAATCAAATCACTGAAATTGATTTGGCAACCAAAAAATAACCATTTTCAGCATTATAATTCTTGGATTGAATTCGACAATAAAAAATGGATTAAGCAATAAAGAAAGGAAACTAATACATAAAACCAATCCAAATATATAAACTATCCAATACATAAGATACAGTATCTATTGGTTTTGGAAATATACCAAAAAAGGAGTGTGTAGAAAAACTCAGCATTTTAATTCTTGGATGGAACTGTACAATAAAAAATAGATTAAACAATAAAAAAATGAAACTAATACATAAAACCATACAAAAAAAAACCAATACATAAACCACGTCTACGTTTTTTTTCTAGTTTGTTTTAGAAAATAAGGAAAATAAGTGTGTAGAAAGATTCAGTATCATAATTCTTGGAGGAAATTAGACAAAAAAGAATGGATTAAACAATAAACAAATAATAATACATAAAAATACATTTGTAATAACAAATTAGCAATAACAAATGCATAAAAATCAATGGATAAACTTTGATAATAACCAATGCATAAGCCCCCCCGAGTATTTGTTTTTCCAGTTTAGTTTTAGAAATACATCTAAAAAGGAAAAGGTGTGTGTAGAAAGACTCAGCATTTTAATTCTTGGAAGGAACTGTACAACAAAGAATAGATTAAGCAATAAACAAATTAAACTAATACATAAAACCAAACAAAAAAAAACCAATACATAAACCACGTCGGTATTTTTTTTCCAGTTTTGTTTCAGAAAATAAGTAAAATAAGTGTGTAGAAGGATTCAGTATCATAATTCTTGAATGGAATTAGACAACAAAGAATGGGTTAAGCAATAAACAAATAACAATACATACAAATACATTTGTAATAAACAATACATAAAAATCAATAGATAATAACCAATACATAAATCCCCATCAGTATTTGTTTTTCCAGTTTAGTTTTAGATATACATCCAAAAAGGAAAATAAGTGGGTAGAAAGACTCGGCGCATTATAATTTCTGGAGGGAATTGGACAATAAAGAATGTATTAAACCATAAACAAGTGAAACTAATACATAAAAATCAATACATAAATCATATAATAACTTATACAAAACAATACATAAACCGTATCGTCATTTTTTTCTCAGTTTAGTTGGCATTACACTCAAAAAGGATAAGACTCAGCATTATAATACTTGGAGGGAATTGGACAATAAAGAATGGATTAAAAAATAACTAATACATAAAATCAAAAAACGGAAATTGGTTTGGCAATCGAAAAAAACAGTAATTTTTCATTTTTTTCATCAATTTTTTAAAAATTCTTTTCAAATAGTAAGCCTGAATTCATAAAGTAGATATTGAAAAGCTTCAACTCGATTGGTGATAAATAGTATCAAAATGTAGAGTGCCAGTCAATCAGAAGTCTTTACTCATGGCTGACTTTTCAAAAATTTTCTTATTTGATTTTCTTCCAATCTTTTGGTGCAAGACTTCTTTAACATAAGAGAGAACACCTCTTTAACAAACAGTGAAACCTGACTTCAACGGCGATGGTCAAAAAGCTTAGTCTTCAGGTGAATCAGGGAAGAATAATTGTTGTTCCAACATTCCGCTAGAGCGTTCTGTTCTTGTTTAGGTAATTCATCAACGAAGTAGATGACTAAGAATTGAAACCTTTTAATTGATCAATGATATAACTGAAAGTGACAGGAATTTGAAATTATTTCTTTTAATATTTAGGACACAGTTGTAAACAAACGCATGACACATGACACAAGATTATCCTTTCATGACTGAACAACGCTATTTGCTTACAGTTACTAAATAAAATGACACACAAATTGTAAGCGTAATATCATAAATGATATTCAAATATTCTTTTTATGAACACATTCATAAACTGTGAAGCTTAACTGAAATACTGTGAAGCTTAACTTAAACTGTAAGCTTAAGTGTATTAATATCGACGCTTCCAACACATAAGAACTACATTTTTTGGCTGTTGAATATTGATAAGCTACGTGTTTCATTTATTAATATATATATATTTATGTATATGGGGCCTGAGTGGCTAGCGCTCTGGCGCTCGGTACCACAGGTTTCGGGTTCGAGTCCCGGCGGTACCATGGATGTTGTAGTGGTTCGGAATCCACTTTAAACCTTAGGTCCCGGTCTAACATGATCGTAGAGCGTTGCGGGGGCATTGTGACTCCGCGTCCGTGGCTTATCTTCAAGTCACACGAGCTCCCTGGGTAATGCTAAGTGAGTAACATCGGTGCTGCGCTTGCCTTAAGGCATCAAAGACAAGTGTCTAAGTGCTTGCCAGCTGCATTAGAATAAAAAAAAATTATGTATATTTCCAATGGACTATGAAGTGAGGACATAAAGTTATGAAGATGAAGACTATGAAGCTTTCCTTAGAGATAATTTCGTCACATTTGCCTATGTCGTATTTTTGTCGTATTGGTGGTCCTGAAAGCTGGCTGCACTAATTACCTTCGGGCCATCAGGTCGCTAGCCCGAAGGAAGATGAAGGTCTTCTATCATACAACGATTTTCAAAAGAAATGATTCACTTTTTTGTTTTGTTTTGTTTTAGCAGTAAATAAATCTCAGAAATGACTTTACTACTACTTTTTTCTACTCTAAAATGTCACAAAACCCAACGCTATTTTTCTTTCTAAATTGCTTCGAAATATCTAAAGATGCATGTCTTTACTTCTAAAGATTCAATTTTTCCTCTTCTGTAGAAAAGGCTCCAGTGGCACTCGCCATCAAAGCAATGCAGCGACAACTCCATGCGTGGAGGCGGAACCAAATCCTGGTTAGTTTCCTGCGAGCCGTTTCATTCGAAATGTACAAACACTCTCTCATGGACCGAGTCAATAAGCAGTGAGACCGAGTCATTAGGAAGAGCAGAGAAGCATCATGGGTGCGTTTTTTTGGTTCTCATTTCTAATTAATTTTACCGCTTCGAGAACCCTTTCGAATCAAGATGGTAGTTGTGGTGTGATTAAATAAACAGCTTTTTATTGATTGGCATTTTCATTAGCTGCATCTAATTTTGGAACTGGTTAGAGTGTCCTTTTTCAAAGACACGCGTGGGTATGTCTTCCTTACAAGGAAAATTATATTGATTTTGCAAAAAGGGGTTTTTCTTAAAAATATTAAATGTTATGCTAAAATATTGATTTTTCCGGAATATCGATCATCAATATAGTTTTTAGAGGAATATCCATAGAATAGTAATATAGTAATACAATAGACCCCTCATGGAGTTTGCTAGTTTGGGACAAATATATTTCTCAGGTGACTTTTATTTTGTTGTTGTTCTAATGAAGTTGGCAATACAGATACAGTTAACCTTTATGCCATAAGCAAGGCTGCACCGCTGTTACTCATTGATCCCTACCCAGGGGGCACGTGTAGTTAGAAGATAGGCTAAGGACGCGAGTATCAACACCTCCACAAGCTCTACGATCCTCTTAGACAGAGATCTATGGTTTAAAGGGGATTTCGATCTATTACAAACATCCGCAGGGACTCGAACACGAAATATGCGTTACCGAGCGCCACTCGGTTATCAGGCCCCTTCCTTTACTTTGTAGTTAAACATATGTGATGAGAAGCTTCACGATTTTTTAGCAAGAATTTCTACTATCTGTTAACTATTACTAGTCAATGCTGTTGGCCGTAAGGGCTTGGTTTATCGTTCTACTGTCATTTTTTGCATACTTTAGGCTAATTAGAACGGGATATACAATTTAAAGGGGATTAAGAATCACTAATATACATCCACCGCTGAGATTCGAAGCTGAATATGCTATTTGTAACATCCATGCATCCATAAACAACCATGCCACCTGTGATACCTATTCGCAGATAGAGGGTCAATTTGTAATCAGGCCGCTGGCCGATGAGAGGTAAAGGTCTAAAATCATGCAACGATTTCCGAAAAGATGGTTCAATTTTTGTAGCTGTAAATAAATCTCTGAAGAGTTTTTTTATAAAAACGTTTTCCCCTCTATGAGATCAGAAAACTTTATGCATTCTTTCTATCTAAATTACTTCGAAACATCTAAAGATGCATGGCTTTATAAATAAAGATTCAATTCTTCCTCTTATGTTGAGAAGGCTCCAGTGTCATTCTCTCCATCAGGGCAAGGCAGCGACCACTCCATGTGTGGAGTCGGAACCAAATCCTGGTTTGTTTCCTGCGAGCAACGATTCATGTAACATGTGCAAACACTCTCTCACGGACAGAATCAACAAGCAGAGGGACTCAATCATTGGGAAAAAGCATCATGGACGCGTTTTTGGTTCTCATTTCTAATTAGTTTCAACACTTCGAGAACCCTTCTGAATCGAGGTGATCGCCGTGGCGAGACTGAGTCAACAGCGTTTTTGTTCATTCGACATTAGGGAGTTTTTGCATACCGTAAGTTTGTTACCGTAGGACGTCCGTTAGCATTTTTCTCCCTCCAGCGCGTGCTCAGTTTCCTATGAGCATGCGCGCTAGGGAGAAAAATGCTAACGGACGTCCTACGGTAACAAACTTACGGTATGCAAAAACTCCCTATTCTCAGTGGCTGCGTCTCATTTTGGAACTTTCTTTTTCCCAAGACATGCGTGGGCGTGTTCCTTCTTAAGGAAAATTATATTGGTTTTGGAAAATGAGAGGTTCTTAAAAATCTTAAATGTTGTAATATGTTTATTAGTATTTCGTTAGAATTTTATGGGGCTGGAGAATGTTTTAGATAGAAAAAGAGAAAGTTTTTTGTAAGAAATCATCGTATTGATCAGTAAACTGTGATGGAGATAGACATTTTAATTCAGCCATTCAATAAATGAATTCAGATAAATATTTATAATATTTTTTTAGGCTCTTTGGACATATCCTTATACTCAATGAAAATAAAGTAATAATTTTTCTAATTAAATTTCACTAAAAAACAATAAAGTAAATTGTTTAATTTTTCACCACACACTTTATTTTAAATAGATTTTAATTAGTTTTTTTATCCCATTTGGTAGACAGCAATATCTAGACCAAGTCCAAGAACTCCTATGGTCTCATGGAAGGGTGAAAAAGGGATGGGGGCTTCTTCTGTTGTGATGGAGCACGAAGTATGTAGAAGTCTGATTTCGCTCCGTGTCGCTAAAAAAGACAGGCTCTGTCTGTACCTCGTATTTGCGTATCATATGTGAGAAAAACTGGAAAACTCCCATCAGGTTGTCCGACTCCTGAGGTAAGATGCAGAACATCACAAACGATCTTCTACGATCAAGTCTCCAGACTTTTGGAAACAGTGTCTACAACAAAGCCGCCAGTGGATTGAACCTCAGCCCTAACACTCAACACCGGCGCACGTTAACACTTAACCACGAGCCGGACGTACCCATAGATTAATAATATAATAGACCTCGCATCGAGTTTGCCAATTCGCGGCAAACATACTCCTCCCGTCACATTCCTTTGTAGTTTAACACATGCGTTGATAGCTTGGCAATTTTAGGTTTCTTTTCTGTTGGCTATTACTACTCTATGTTGTTGGGGCGAAGGGTTTGTTTAGTCGCTCTACGGTCCTTTTTGGTCACTTGAGGCTAATTAGACCGGGACTTACAGTTTAAAATGGATTCTGAACTACTCCCAAGCATCCATACCAAAGCCAGCATTCGAACCGAAAGGCTGTGATATGAAAGTGCAGAGCTCCAGCCAATTGGCAGTCAAGTCTCTGGCCCGAAGTGAGATAAATGTAGTTTTGTTTCTTATTCCACTTGGTTGACAGCAGCATATAGACCAAGCCCACGCACCCGTGCGATTTTATGGTTGAAGGTAAAGGGGGCAGCTTCTCTTCTGATGGGACACCCGTAGATAGACTTGGTTCCAAGACGCTGAATTTCTTAAGGGGGTAGGGTTGTTAGCCCTACGCTCTAGAGTCATACTAGACCAGGACATACGGCTTAAAGTGCATTCCGAACCACTGCAAACATTCATGGCACCACCGGCACTCGAAACCGAGATTGACTAGCGCCCTGCCACCGAGTGTCAGGGAGCTAGTCAATCGACTATCAAGCGTGATAGGAAAGACATATAAGGTCTACTATCATACAACAATTTTCAAAAGAAATGGTTCGGTTTTTTTAGCTATAAATAAATATCAGAGCAGACTTGAGAAAATATATTCGCACCAAAAAGTCACAAAACTTTAAGACTTTTTTTAAGTAAGAAGTGTATATTTTAGAACACACTTTAATTTTAAATAGATTTTCACAATTATTTTCAAGCATCTAAAGATGCATGGATTTACTATTAAAGATTCAATTCTTCCTCTTCTATTGAAGAGGCTTCAGTGGCACTGGCTCCATCAAGGCAACGCAACGACAACTCGATGTGTGCAGACGAAACGACATCGTGGTTTGTTTCCTGCGAGCAACGGTTGATGCGAAATGTGCAAACACTCTCCCATGGAAAGAGTCAACAGGTAGAGAGACCGAGTCATTAGGAAAAAGCATCGTTGGCGGGTTTTGGTTCTCATCTCTAATTAATTTCACCGCTTCGAGAACCCTTCTGAATCGAGATCGTGGCGAGACTGAGTCAACAGCTTTTTTGTTCATTCGGAATTCTCAATGGCTGCATCTCATTTTGGAACTTTCTTTTACCAAGACATGCGTGGGCGTGTTCCTGCCAAATAAAATTAAATTGATTTCGCAAAATGGAAATTTCTTATAAATGTTAAATGTTATGCCGAAATAGTGATTTTTTCTGATTATCGATCATCAATATATTTTATAGATGAATACTCACTGACTAGCAATATAATAGATCCGTCATGAAGTTTGCCAGTTTGGGACAAACGTACTCCTAATGCAACATTTATTTTGTTGTTGTTGTTGTTCTAATGGAACTCACAATACAGAGACAGTTATCCTTTACGGCATAATCAAGGACTGCACAGCGGTTATTCAATTATTAACACCCAGATAGCACGTGTAGCTTCAATATGTGCTACACACACTAGTAACACTACTACTAGTACAACGCTCTACGATCATATTAAACCGGCACTTAGGATACAGAATTACTACAAAGATCCATGGTCCCGCCGGGATTCGAACCCGAAACCTGTGTTATCGAGTGGCAGAGCGCAAGGCACTGCGTCATCAGTATATTATTAACTAAGAACCGTTATACTGATTTTGCGAGATGGGAATTTCTTCAAAATGTTAAATGTTGCCATTCATTTATTAGTATTACGTTAGACTTTTATGAGGCCAAAGAATGTTTTAGATTGAAAAAAAAAGATACTATTCTGTAAAAAATACTTGTAATGATCAGTAAACAATGATGGAGATAGAAAATTTGAGTCAGGCATTCATTAAATGAATTTGGATAAATATTTATAATATTTTTAGGCTCTTTCGATATATTTTGCATAGACTGAAACTAAGGTAATAATTAATGTTTTTAATTAACCCGCCCCCCAAATACAAAGAAGTAAGAAGTGTATATTTTAGAACACACTTTAATTTTAAATAGATTTTTCTTACTTTACATTAATTTAAGAAGAAAAATATTTATATTATTTAAAAAAAATGTATTTTTATTATAACAAATGTTTATGAAATAATAAATATAATAAAATATATAAATATAAATATCTTAACAATATTTTTAATTATATATTATTTTTTTCTACACTTAAACAACCGCTTAAATCAAGCGCTGCACCAATTTTACTCACTCAGCACTACCCAATAGGTGCGTGTAGTTTGAAGACAAGCTTCAGACGCGGAGTAACAATATCCTCGCAACGCTCTACGATCCTGTTAGACCGGGACCTATGGTTTAAAGTGGATTCCGAACTACTACAAACATCCATGAAACAGCAAATAATACATCTATGCCATAACAAAACCTGAGGCACCGAGCGCCAGAATTCTAGTCTATCTGCCATCATCCCCCAATTTGGCGCAGTTACCACCCCAAGTTATTCCACAATAAAAGAAGCATTGAATATGATTTCTAAGCATTTAACAGTCACAGAACAATAATTCAAACTAACTAATGTAATATGTAATCAAAATAGCTATTTAGTTTTAAGTTAATATTTTTTTTTGTTCTAATGCAGCTGGCAAACACTTAAACAGCTTGGTCTTGGATGCCTTAAGGCAAGCGCTGCACAGACGTTACTCACTTTGCATTACCCAGGGGGCGCGTGTCACTTGAAGATAAGCCGCGGACGCGGAGTAACAATGCCCCCGCAACGCTCTACGATCCTATTAGGACAACGACCTACGGTTTAAAGTGGATTTCGAACCACTACAAATATCCATGGCACCGCCGGGACTCGAACCCGAAACCTGTGGAATCGAGCGCCAGAGCGCTAGCCACTCGGCCATTCAGGCTCCGTTTTAAGTTAATAAAAACTACTAGATGCAAAAGGAATGTTATAAACATGTTCTGACCTATTCCACAGTGTCCTGTAGTGCGGGATGAACAACCCATAAGTAGTCTACTGTTGTGATGGAGCACCCGTAAATAGAAGTCTTACTTGGCTCCGTGTCGCTAAAGAAAGAAAACGGTGTCTTCTGGAAGGACTTTTGGGGGAACTACCCCGCATATCTGCTCTGACCGTTGGTGAAACAGGCTTCATATTTGAATCCTGGAAATGTCACGGATGTTTGTTAGTGGTCCGGAATCCATATTAAACTGTAGGTTCCGTTCTAATTAGCCTAAAGTGTGCACAAATTAACCGTAGAGCGAAAAACCAAACCACATTTGAGTGTCATATGAGAGAAAAACTCCCACCAGGTAGTTCGACTGACAAGGCAAGATGCTGAACATCACAAATGCTATTGAATCTCCTCGGTTTTCGAACCAGTGTCTACAACAAAGTCGCCAGTGGATTGAACCTCAATCCTAATGCTCATCAACGGCACGCGTTGTCTATTAGCCACGACTCGGGCCTGCCATAAGCAATAAACCGTGAATTAAAGACACCATTGTAACGTCCGGTCTACACTAGGTTTATAACGGCTTCAAGAATAGGGTATTTTTCAGGTTCATGGGAACACTTTAATTTTTATTTGCAAATATTGTATACATATATATATGACTCTATTTACAAAAAATTAAACTTAAGGATATAAACTGAATGCACAAATGCGATTCTTTTTAATGTCGAGTTCTCGTGTCTACTGGACACTTGGTCTGCAGCAGACAACTATCACACAGCGTGATTCACGAAACCGCAAAGGGATCCCATTGAAAACAGACTGAAAATCTGGCCTATTCTGTTATTTCAAAGAAAAATAGAAAAAAACAACGCTTTTTATCAAAAATTTCTTTACCAAAAATCTCCTTTTAAGACAATCCGTCAAGAGGTCAGTACTTGCAGCTTCAATCACTTCTCATTGGAATAGACGTTTCCCAGTTCGTGGTCTGTCACCCATCACGATGGAACAACTCATGGTATATCAATTGGTTGATATTCCATCTGTAATTGTTTCGACCTGTGAAGGTCGCACAGACACACACTAATTTTATAAGTCTCATTATCCATGACACTGTATACCTGCTATCAGATTTGAGTGACAGGTTGTTTTCTCATTAGTAAAAAACACTCATTGCATGTAATATATCTACCCTGTTGTAAATTCGTCTGGGCCTGATTACATATTTTTAAATGGTATATTCCTCTCTCCTGTTCGGTACCAAAGGTATCTTTTGAAAAAAAAAAAAACCCTACGTTGCCATATGTTTGTTAAAGTCTTCGTATAAATATGTTAAACTTTATGCCGTAAATGAAAAATAAATCTTGTTTTATTGATATCTTTATTACCAAAGAAATCTAACGAATATGTCTATTATTTAAAATATACCATCGTCCGTTTTAACTTCCCAATCAATTTCACCCTCGAAACATGGAATGAAAAAATTAAAATAACAATCAATGAAATAACTTATGGCATAAAAAGATTTGCTGTCTATTTAACTGGAAGTTGCATTAAAGGAAGCAAAAAATAATTAACTAAAGCTCGTCTGCTGTGAAATTTGATTGAATGGGTTTAATATATAATTTTTAAATAACCATATTCGACTCTCCTGGGAATAAAATGCCAAGACTCTTCCCGTGAGAAAAAAAAACCGCTACAACATTAAACATAAGTATCGCGAATTAAAGTCAAAAACAGAATAAATATATTAAAGTACGTACTGCACTGTTTCCGAGATAAATGAAAAATAAATAAGCTTGGTTATTATTGATATCTGTATTACCAAAGAAATCTAACGAATATGTCTATTATCCTTAAAATATACACATCACGATCGGGCGTTTTAACTTCCCAATTAATTTCCATTTCGAAACATAGAATGAAAGTAATTAAAATCTGCAATCAATGAAATAACTTTTAACTAACAAGACCAAGATTTGCTGAATAATTTAACTGGAAGTTAGTTAACTTTTTAAGCTAACTTAGTTAACTTCTAGTCGGTTTGTCCCCCCAACACACAGGAAACTAAATGGAGTCGCCGATGTGGACAAGTTATCGTAATTCACTCCCAGACATTTCCTCATCACTTCCCTCCTCATTCGTTATTTTCTTAAACTCTATTTCCGAATGGATTTGGAGTCAGCCAACCAATTAGAAGACGCTCCACCCCCTCAACCCCCCCCCCACCTTCTTATTACCCCTGGAAGGGTAAGGAGTGGATGGAACTTCAGAGCAGAATCGACCGGGGGCTGTCGAAGTCGAGAATTTCCCGATAACACCTCCCAAACGATATTATCTCCCACACCCCACTTTTAATTAATTAGCACCCCGGCAGATACTTTTGATTATTTTGCAATTATTCGAGTGCTGTTTCGCCCTTAATAGCGACTCCAACGTTTGTAAACCGCCGGCGGCCATCTATCATCTTTCCTGTGGCAACGGAAAGGGTCTTTTCTTTTAGAACATTCGAATTGGGAGGAGAATATTCGAACACTCGAAAAGGGGGTGGGGTTCTTGCCATCCATCTTGTGGGAAATTGGATTGTGGTCTTTCTGTTTCACCTGCTAGCGGAATGAAAAAATAAATAAATGAATGAAAACTAAAAGCGAATTTCAGTGACAAAGTAATGGCTAGAAATGAAAGGACAAAATTTTAATCTGAAGGGGCAATATACAGGCTACCCATAAAAACCAGAATTTAAAGCAAGAAAAAAATGCATAACAACAATCTTAAAAAAAATTTATAATCTTCCAAGCGATTTTCTTTTCTTGAAAAGTCTTGTTTTCACTCGTTTGAAATATTATATAATCTATTATAAAATAGTCAACAAGTTTAAAGGGATAATAGTCTAACGTTAATCCGATTAACTAATCGATTTTATGTTGTCTATTATAAAATGGTTAACACTATCAGCGGGATAATAAACGAAATATAAAGAATAAATAGTATAATGGAATAGTTACAGTAATTACAGGAATTAAAGTTGATCCTGTTATTTCTTGTAGTGGTTAACAAGACTGTATCATGAGTCAACGATCCAGCTAACCATCAAAGCGATGTTAACTATTATAAAGTGGTAAAAAAGTTTAACTCATCATGGATTATGGGCCAGCGTTGATAAGATTTACAGATCGATTTCATATTGTTTACTTTAAAATGATTCACAAGATTATCGTTGTTATGAGTCAGTTTTGAGCCAATTAATCTCTGACAAATTTAACGGTATCATAAGCCGATGTTGATCTGGTTAACTGATCGAATTTATATTGTCTACTATAAAATGGTTAACATAATTGGCAATATTATATGTCAAAGTAGATCCTGTTAATCCGCAGTAGTGATATAACCTATTACAAAATGGTCAACAAGTTTGACAAGATCATAAGCCAACCTTGATGCTGTTAACTAATTTATTATATATTGCCAACTATAAAATGATCAGCAAGATTAACGGAATCATGAGTCAAAGTTGATCCGCTGAAGTGATGCAACCTATTATAATAAATTAATAATTTAAAAAAACAAAAAAACACGCTTTTAGAGTTAACTAATCTAAAAAGTAAAAAAAAATTGTTAACATAAAAATAAAATGACTGACGAGAAAATGAATGTCGCTGTTCTAAAAGCGTGGGGTGTTCGATATCAATCGTTATAATTTTTCACTAGTTTCATTCCGAAATGCAGAGTTAGTTTTAAAATGTCATACAAAGCACCCCACGCTTTTAGAACAGTGACATTCACTTTCTCGTCAGTCATTTTATTCTTATGGTAACAATTATATTTTACTTTTTAGATTAATTAACTCTTTAAGCGTGTTTTTTAGTTTTTTTAAACTATTAATTTATTTTCTACTTTTTAGATTAATTAACTCTTTAAGCGTGTTTTTTAGTGTTTTTAAACTATAATATTTAAATGAGGTCCCGGTATGGAGGAGTGGAACTATAGTTTTTACAATAATGTAATTGTGAGTAAAACAAAGGCTATCGCTTAAAGTAGGGCAAAATCGAGCCCAAAGAGTCAGTTACAAACAAACAAAAAAATAGGTGAAACTAATATAAAAGCGTATTAAAAAGGAATCAACTGTTTTCTTTCTGAAAGATGCCTGTAAATGTTTCTTTGCAGCTTAAATAGTGTAGATGAGGAGAAACAGATCTCCAGGGGAAAAAGGCAGTTACATACATACAAACATACAGGTGAAGCTAATAAAAGCGTATTAAAAAGGGTCATAGGCTAACAATTTAACAGGGAGATCGTAGGCTAACAATTTAATAGGGAGATCATAGGCTAACAATTTAACAGGGAGATCATAGGCTAACGTTGATCCTGTTAACCGATAGATTTTATATTGTTTACTTTGAATTGACTAACAAGATTAGATCAGGAGTCAATTTTGATCTGGTTGGCCACCAAAGCGATGCAAATTATTATAAAGTGGTTTAATTAATGTAAATTATTAATACGGTTTATTAATCGATTTTATATTGTCTACTACAAAATAGTTAACATAATTAGTGGGATCATGAAGTAAAGTACCTCCAGTGCTCATTAGTGGGATAATAAATAAAATAAAAGGGGGAAGTAGCATGGGGAAATAGCTATTGCAGTTATATGAGTTAAAGTTGGTTCGGCTATTCTTATGAAGGGATAAAACCTATTATAAAATGGTCAATGGTCAACAAGTTTAATGGGATCAGGGGCCAATATCGATTATGTTAACTAAGGGATTTTATATTGTCTACTTTAAAATGGTTAACAAGATTAGTGGGATCATAAGGCAAAGTTCCCTCGCTGAAATAATGTAACCTATTATAAAAAGTTTAACAATTTAACAGGTTCATAGGCCAACGTAGAACCTATTAACAGATCGATTTTATAATGCCTATTGTTATACCTATAATGATTAACAGGATTATATCAGAAGTCAACGTTGATCTGGTTGGCAACCAAAGCGATGTCAATTATTATAAAGTGGTCAAAAAGTTTAACGGGATCATGAGATAAGGTTGGTCTTGTTAGCTGATAGATTTTACGTTGTTTTTAAAATAATGTGCAAAATTAGCGGGATTCTAAATCAACTTTGATCCGGTTAATTCGCTGAAGTTGTATATTTTAAAATGATCAATCAGCATAATTAACATCATAGGTTTACATTACCGATCGATTTTATATTGTTTATTGTAAAATGTTTAATATACTTAGCAGGATTATATGTCAAAGTTGAGCCGGTTAATCCGCTGAAGTGATATAGCCTATTATAAAATTATCCGGTTAACCGGTTAACTCTTCGGCCAGCGGCATGATGGCCAGTGGACCATCTTTCTGCCTATTAGTATCCCAGGTGGCATGGATGTTCCAGATAGCATATTTCGGTACGAATCCTAGAGGTTGAATGGATGCTTATTAGTGGTTGGGAATCGACTTTAAACTGTAGGTCCTGGACTAATTAGCTTAAAGTGGGCAAAACATGATGGTAGAAAAACAAAACCATTCAGACCGACAAAAAAGAAAACAATAGAAATTGTTGCTAAAAATCTCCAAGATATCGCCAAGCAATGCTACACTACAAGTAAAGGAAAAGTCCTGATGACCGAGTGGCTAGCGCTCTTGCGCTCGGTACCACAGGTTTCAGGTTCGAGTCCCAGCTGCGCCATGGATGGTTGCAGGATTTCGGAATCCCCTTTAAACCGAAGGTCCCGGTCTAATTGGATCGTAGAGCGTTGTGGGAGTAGTATTACTCGCGTCCGTGGCCTATGTTCAAGTTAAACGTGCCCCCTGGGTAGTGCTAAATGAGTAATCGCGGTGCAGGAACTGCTTATGGAACAAAGATTAACATTGTCAGTTGCATTAGCCCAACAGCAAAGTAAAGGTCACGTGAGGAGTATGTTTGTCCCGAATTGGCAACTTCCATGAGGGATCTATTATATTTTTAGTCTATGGTTATTACTTTAAAAACTATATTGATGATCGATTATGCGGAATATAATACTTAATATTTTTAAGAAAATCCCATTTTGCGAAATCAATATAATTTTCCTTTGGCAGGAACTCACCCACGCATGTCTTGGAAAGTGAAAGTTCCGAAATGAGATGCAGCCATTGAGAATGTGGAATGAACAAAAAAGTTGTTTGCACAGTCTCGCCACGGCGACCACCTCAATTCAAATGGGTGACACTAATTAGAAATGAGAACCAAAATTTTAACTAGACTTTAGTCTGTTATTATTTACTGTTAACTGACATTAGTTTGCGTATTACTTCTGCCTGTAGGGGAATGGAAGAAAACCCGAAAAACTCCCACCAGGTAATTTGACTAAAGAGGCACGTCACTGAATATCATACACGCCATTGATTCTCCTCGGTTTTTGAAATAGTGTTTATAACAATGTCACCATTGTCGCGGATTGAACGTCAGCCCGAATGCTCACCAGCGGCGCACGTTGCCTCTGAGCCACTAGTCGAACATGTTGCCACTGTTATATAAAAATACAAAAAAAAATTTACTTCTACCTTTTGTAAAGCAAGCTTCATATCTACGTACTGATCTACAGTAGTGTTTTCTCGCGTTTTTCATCATCGTGCTTGGAACTTAATATATGTCCTATTAGTTAGTTTTTCAAATTAATGGTAATAACATAAGATTATATTAAATATCTTTTAAAAAATCAATAACGTTTATGAGGGGAAAAATTTTTTTTTGCAATTAATCAAATAATATAAACGTTAGAAAAACCTTGCTCGCCTATCACTTTAACTCACTATTTGCTACAGACGACATGATGCCATGGATGTTTGTGAGTGGTTCGGAATCGACGTTAAACTGTAGGTCCCGCTCTGTTTAGTCCACTTGGGCACACGATGACCGCAGAGCGACAAACCAAGCCATCTTTTTAGCAGCGGTTTAATGGTCAATCGGCTAATGCTCTGTTCCTTTGGTACCACAGGCTTCAGGTTTGAATTCTGGCTATATCATGGATGTCTATTAGTGAATCGGGGTCTGATGACCGAGTGTCTAGCGCTCTGACAATCGGTACCACAGGTTTCGGGTCAAAATCCTGACGGTGCATGGATGTATGCAGTGGTTCGGAATCCATTTTAAGCCGTAGGTCCCGTTCTAATATGACTGTAGATCGTCACAGAGTCCAATCAGACTTCTCACCTACATTATTCCCAAACTGTTAATGGACAACACAGCTCTAGGCACAGGGATGTGGTGTGGGGTAGTAGTAGAAGTGGTTCGGTCTAATCAGCCAAAATTATGCACAAAATGACGTAGAACGGCAAACCAAACCACATTTGTGCGTCATATGTGAGAGGAACTCCCACCAGGTAGTCCGACTGACAAGGCAAGATGCTGAACATCACAAATGCCATTGATGCTGAGTATCACAAGTGCCATTGAATGGCATAGATGTTTGTTAGTGTTTCGGAATGCACTTGAAGCCGTAAGTCCCGTTCTCATATGACCCGCCCAATCAGACTTCTCACCCACATCATTCCCAAAACTGTGAATGGGCAACTCAACTTTAGGCACGGTTGTGTAGTACTAGTAGCAGTAGTGGTTCGGAATCCACGTTTAACTGTAGGTCTCGCCTACAATTAGCCCAAAGTATGCACAAAATGACCGTAGAGCGACAAACCAAACCATAAAATGCCAGATACGATCTCGTTGCGATGCGTTACGCAATATCTCAACTGTTTTCGAGATCCCACTGTGTTACCATAGCAACATTAAAAACGGACCTAATTGTTGAAAATTATGTCTGAATAATGTTGTTAACAAGTTGACCCTCCATAAAAGCTAAAGTAGAAAAAAAAATATTACGAAGATTTTTCCACTTACAGCTTTTAAATCGATGTCATCGGCTCATATTCTCACGCAATATTGAACTAAATGAACCCCAGAATGAACAGCATCGAAAATCCATTTCATTTTTGTTCTTATTTTTCACATTTTTAATCTTGATGTGAGCAGAAACCACAGAGCGATTTTTGTGATCACTTTTGTGTTTGGGGAATTCTGTTCACAAAACAACCAACTGCAAAAAAGGAAGCAAATAAATATTTAATTCCTGAACCGCGTAATATAACGTGAAGCAAGAGAACAACAACAACAAAAAAATGATGTTTTTGGTTTTCCAATAATGACTACTTGTTTTTCGACAACCCATGCATTTCATTAAATTCATCCAATTGTATTTGTTATTTTGATTCGTTCACTGTTTGGAGAGAAACGAATGGACCGTTCGTGTTGTTACTGAATGCAAAACACAGATTTTTAATATTTTATAAATAACACGGTTACGTTGAACAATATTATTGGCTGAGCTCTAAACTATATAGAATATATAAATAGATAAATAGTTTTAAACAATTGTTTAACTATATCTCAATTTAACATATAATCCTTACAATTACATACAAGGATTTACATGAGTATTTGTACATACATCACATTCGTAACTACACATAAGGGTTGTAAAGTAATGACACGCAATCATTTCTTTACAATCCTACTGATTAAATACACTCATGTCCATAAGTTAAGGGTAATTCAGAATCACACAGAAATTGAACTCTAAAATAAAAATTTCACTTGTAGAATTATCCCACACATCTTGAAGAAGAATATGCAAATTACAGGAAACCACCAGATGGCGCGGATAGTACGTCACAATGACAAGAGTGCAAGAGAGGGGTATATAAGGAATGGTGGCAAAGAAGTAAAATTGTTCACAAGCGCTTTAAAAGAATTTCAGTGCAATAACCGCACAGTTATGGCACAAAGGAAGCATTTGGATGATTTTTTACGTGGAAGAATTATCGGACGACTGGAATGCAGACGTACCCAGCTGGAAGTATCCGAGGAACTTGGAATCGCCCAGAGTGTCATCTCCAGGCTTTGGCAACGATTCCAAGATGATAGTAATGTGAGTAGATGTTACAGCACAGGTCGCCCCGAGTTTCAACGCCGAATGAGGATCGGTATTCAGCAGTTACTGCCAAAAGAAACAGACGGAGCACAGCATCAGACCATGCTTGGCTGACGAATTGCAGCCCGTCAACCCCCTCCCACCTGTCAACCGGAACTTCGGAGGGCATTGCTTGATGAGTGGTGTAATATTCCCCAAGATCAGATTGATAATTTGATACTCAGCATGTCCAGGCGTTGTAAGGCCTGTATTGCATCGTCCGGGACACAATACTCCATATTAACCATCATACTAACCATGTTATACTGTTTTTTGTAAATAGGTTCTTTTTTGAAATTTGTTCCAGGGAATAAAAATCGCAATTTATATTAATTATGTCAAACATATAGCATCTTTTTTGCGCTTTACCGTTTGTTTAATAAATAGACTTTACAAATAAGACAAATTTGTTTTGCTTCTGTCTCTCTCTTTGCCTGAACTTCATTATCCTTAATTTATGGACATGAGTGTACAATATTTATCATTACTTTGCAATCCTTACAATTTCATACAATAGTTATATGACAGTGCTATAATACATGCAGTATTTATATCAAACCTTACAATTACATACAAAATTTATATTACAATTGCATATAATACTTACCCTAAGCTTAAAAACCTGTTACAATTATATGCAGTACTTATCATTACGTTAGAACACTTACATTTATATAGTTATCTTTATGTTACAATTCTTATCCTTATCTTACTATCCTTACAATTACATTATAATTTTCGTTATATAACAATCTTCCTATTTACATGCATGTATATTTGTATTACAATTTATAATTAGTATCCAATTTAATTATTATCCTTATTATCCAATTTATCGCCCGGTTTTCTCAAAAACTCTAATGAATCAGACGATTATTATAATTTTGATTTTCATGTGCATTTCGAGTGGATAAATTTTGCTCCAATTCCTATAATTAAAGTATACAAATCAGGATAAAAACCTTTCGATTAGATTGCTTACATTGCATATTTTCGATATTAGTTATAAGAAAAAAATAAAACTCGCAAATAAAACTGTATTTACATCTTTCAAAATGAGTTAAAGTGAAGCCATTTTTAGCAATGATTTATCGCCTGATATTCTCAAATTCTCTGATGAATCAGAGAATTATAATTCTGATTTTAATGTGCATTTCTAATTGCTATAATAAATTGAAATAAAACAGGTTAATACTAATTAATTATAATTTTAACAATGCGTATTTTACATGTTTGTGAATAAATTATTCTGAAATAAAACTTTATATGAAATCCAACACGCCAAAGAGTTAATCGGATTTTTAAAGCTCTGTGTTATTATGAAACCTTCCCCCACGTCTCAACAAGTTGATCACTTTAATAACTGCATCTCTGATTCGTTGAACAATTTTTTTTTTTTTTTTTTTTTTATAGAAAAACGAAAAAAAAATAATAAATAAATGTACAAAGCATTCTATCCAATGGACGAAGAGAAGTGAAGAGCGATCGGGCAGACGACATTTCCAGAACACTCGAAGCGGAAATCTCGTCCTGATGGGGAAAAAATGTCCAATTAAAACGTCTTCTAGGGTCGAGTAAAACGATTAAATTATCTAAAATTCCCAACAGAAATCTTTTGGAGTCGCTCGGAGGTGAACGGAGAGTCCCCTACGAGATCCAATTAAGACCCCGATTCATTATTTAAAGCAGAATGTCCCACCAGGTGAAAAAAAGGGAGAACCCCCCTCGACGTCTAGAGGCAAGAAGAGCAGGGGATTTTTGCGACTGTTCACTCACCATTAAGAGGCCGTCTTTGAGACGAGGTCCTTTCTGGATCTTTTTTGTCTCTTTTGATGTGCGTGCCTCTTGTTAAATGGGCTGTGAAAAGGGAAAAATGGACCAGGAATTAGGTAGAGGGTGAAATTAAAAAAATGGAGACTTGAGTTTTAAATAAGATTAAAGTGGAGGGTGTTTTGATATTGATGGATATCGCTTGGGTTGCGTTTGGCGTAAGGTAAAATTTTGGTTGGTTTTTTTGCTCGAATAAAATATGACAACCGTTGGTAATTTTTAATTTTATCTTGCAGTTTACTACTAACAAAAGTGTGAAGTTAACTAAAAATTCTGATTTTCCATTTAATTTAATAAAGTGAATGCTTTGTCTTTTGCTATTTACTAAATAATGTATGACCAAGCTATTTTCTGGCTATAAAATAAAGCATTTTTATTTGGGGTTGGGAGCAGATTGGACAACCAGATTGTAACTGGGTGTGATTAACATACTTGAGGCACATCTTAGAGGGATCACAGATTTATTTACACAGGCACAAACACAATACACATGCAATTAGAGGCATATAATATTTAACACATTTAAAGACAAATAACTATTGATTTATGGAAGGACTCCACATGTAAGTTGAAAACTCAAAAATTGGATACACGTAGGTTGCACGAAATATACTTCCTCTACGAGCCAGAGTCTGTAGGCCAAATAACACGAAGGCATACGCTAAATATATTTTCTCTCATGCTGAGAGACTATAAACTAAACGTTTCACGGCAGGAGCGCGGGTTGCTGTACTGCCTCTCATATTAGAGTCTCGATTCCTAGTAACCATTTCTCCTCAACGCCTCAGGTTTGGTTTGTCACTCTACAGTCATCTTGAGCAGACAAGGGCTAAACAGACAATGACGTACATTTTAAAGTGGATTCCGAACCACTATAATCTTCCATGTCACCACAGGGACCTAGTGCCAGAGAGTTAGTCCCTCGGCATTTAGGCCTTGCAAACCCCACATAAAATAATGTAGCATAGACACTAGCAGAGTTTTAATTATCATTTTAATGAGCACTTTTAATTGTAAAATTATAATCAAATTTCCATAATAAATTTAAATAAGAAAGTGTAAAAATTATTAATTCTAATTCTAATAATGCATATCTTAAATGTTTGTGAATAAATTATTCCGAAATAAAACTTTATTTGAAATCAAATCCTCCAAGGAGTTGATCGGATTTTTTAAGTTCTGCCATATTATGAAACATTCTCCGACGTCTTAACAAGCTGGTCGCTGTAGCAACTGCATCACTGATTCCTTTAACGTTTTATTATTATTATTTTTTTTTTTTTTTTTTTTTTTTTTTTGAAATAATGAAAAAATAAATAAATAAACACACAAAGCATTCTATCCAGTGTACGAAGAGAAGTGAAGAGCGATCGGGCAGACGACATCTCCAGAACACTCGAAGAGAAAATCTCGTCCTGGTGGGGAAAAAATGTCTAATTAAAACGTCTTCTAGCGTCGAATAAAACGATTAAATTATCTAAAATTCCCAACAGAAATCTTTTGGCGTCGCTCGGGGGTGAACGGAGATCCAATTAAGACCCCCGATTCCTTATTTAAAGAAGAACGTGCCACCAGGTGAAAAAAAGGGAGAACTCCCCCTTCCTTGTCGTCTAGAGGCAGGAAGAGAAGGGGCCTTTTGCGACTGTTCACTCACCATTAAAGAGGCCGTCTTTGAGACGAGGCCCTTTCTGGATCTTTTTTGTCTCTCTTGATGTGCGTTCCCCTTGTTGAATGTGCTGTAAAAGTGGAGAAACGGATCAGAAATGAGGCGGAGGGTGAAACGAGAAAAAAAGGAGACTTGAGTTTTAAATAAGATTAAAGTGGAGGGTGTTTTGATATTTATTGATATTGATTGGGTTGCGTGCTTTTCAAGTAAGATGAAATTTTGGGGGGGTTTTGCACGAATAAGATATGACAACTGTTGGTAATTTTTAATTTTATCACCCATTTTACGTGTTAGAAAGTAGATGTAACTAAAAAATTCTGACTTGCATTTTATTTCATACATTGATTGGTTTGGCGTGTCGCACTATGGTCAGATTGTGCACACGAGGGCTAAAACAGACAGGGACCTGCAGTTTAAAGTGGATTTAGAAATACTCACAAACATCAATGCCACCGCCAGGATTCGCACCTGGAGCCTGTGGTACAAAAAACCGGAGCCCTATCCAATTGGTCATCATGTAGCTTAATAAATTGAATGCTTTTTATGTTGGTATTTACTAGATGAAGTATGGTCATGCTATTGTCTTGCTATAATAAAAGCATTTTTAGTAACAGTGCAGGTTGGGCAATCAGGTTGTAACTAGGTGTAGTTGGGTTGAGATATTTGAGACATAGGTTGGAGGACTCATAGATTTAATTACACACCACAATCAAAACACATATACTGTTAGAGACTTACAATATGTCACACATTTAAAACAGATAATTATAGATTCGTAGGAGGAAATCACTTCTAAGTCAAAAAATCGAAACTTGGATACGCGCAGTGTGAACGAAATATACTTCCTCTCCGGTCCAGAGTCCGTAGTACGAATAATTTACCTGATTACGCTAATTATATTTCCTCTCCCCATGAGAGATTATAAACCAATCGTTTCTCAGCAGGAGTGAAGGTTGTGGTATACTTCCTCTCGGGTGAGAGTCTCGATGCCAAGTAACCATTTCTCCTCAACGCTACAGGTTTGGTTTGTCACTCTGCAGTCAAATTGTGGAGAAAATGGCTAAACATATTGGGACCTACAGTGTAAAGTGGATCCGGAACTACTACAATCATCCATGACATCACCGCCACCCAGCGGCAGAGCGTTAATCCTTCGGAAATTCAGGCCTTCAGGTCCTTCAAACCCCACAGAAACTAATGGAGTATAGACACCAGCACTGTCTTTAATTCTCATTTTAATTGGGACTTACTTAACTAATTAAAAATTACTCAAATTTGTATAATAATTTGAAATTAAACCGCATAATACTTATTAATTATAAATTTAATAATGCATATTTTAAATGACTATGAATAAATTATTCTGAAATAAAACTTTCTTTGAAATCAAATCCTCCAAGGAGTTAATCTGATTTTTGAAGGTCTGTCATATTATGAACCCCCCCCCTTACGTCTTAGCAAGCTCGTCACTTTAGTAACTGCATCTCTGATTGGTGGAAATAATTTTTTAATAGAAATAACGAAAAAATAAATAAATAAACGCACAAAACTTTATATCCAATGTAGGAAGAGAAGTGAAGAGCGATCACGCAGACGACATCTCCAGAACACTCGAAGCGGAAATCTCGTCCCGATGGGGAAAAAATGTCCAATTAAAACGTCTTCTAGGGTGGAGCAAAACGATTATATTATCTAAAATTCCCAACAGAAATCTTTTGGCGTCACTCGGGGGGTGAACAGAGAGATCCAATTAAGACCCCCGATTCATTATTCAAAGCAGAATGTGCCACCAGGTGAAAAAAAGGAGAACTCCCCCTTTCCTGGTCGTCTAGAGGCAGGAAGAGCAGGGGCTTTTTGCGACTGCTCACTCACCATCAAGAGGCCGTCTTTGAGACGAGGCCCTTTCTGGATCTTTTTTGTCTCTTTTGATGTGCGTGCCCCTTGTTCAATGGGCTGTAAAAGTGGAGAAACGGATTAGAAATGAGGTGGAGTGGGAAACGAAAAAAAGGAGGCTTGAGTTTTAAATAAGATTAAAGCGGATGGTGTTTTGATATTTATTGATATCGATTTTATTGCGTGCTTTTCCCGTAAGATGAAATTTCGGTGGGTGCTTGCACGAACAAAATATGACAACCGTTGGAGATTTTTAATTTTGCCATGCATTTTACGTGTAAAAAATGTGATGTAACTGAAAAATTATGATTTGTATTTTATTTAATAAATTGAATGCTTTGTGTTATGTTATTTAATGGATGAAGTATGGTCAAGCTATTGTCTGGCTATAAAATAAACCCTTTTTAATTACTGTGTAGTATGCAAGCTGCACAACAAAATTGTAAATGTCTGCGTATGGATTGAGATACTTGAGACACAGGTTGCAGGATATAAAATAAAGCATTTTTAAGAAGGTTGTTCGGCCTTTTAAGATGAAGAATAATTGGATTTTGGCTTCTTTTATAATCTAGCCAAAGCTCTAAAATGTTCCTGTTGATGCAGGTGGTGGTCACGAAAATTCTTCACACCGGAAATTCCATCCATTGGGCTGTTGAAATGTCCACAAAAGAGGAATGTACGTATGACCAATTTGGAGCAATTAACATTCCCTTTCCGCTCAAACTTCTGATGGACTATAAGGTTGCCCTAAAAGATCGTGTTTTCGGCTTTATATCATTATATGCGTTTATCGCTCGTACCCTTTGGCAATCGCCAATTTGTCACCAAATTTAGGAATTTTGGAACGGAAGTGAGTGTAAAAATATCCTATATTGTTCATATACTCCCTTTCAAGCAGGAAAGAAATAGAGATTTATGACTTTTAGGAGAAGGGGGAAGGAAGCCTCAAGTCTATTATCATTAAAAAACAAACTTCCATAATACATCTCAGTGGCCCATTCAGCAACTAGTTTTTATGATATTTTTTTTATTAATAAGCATCACTAAGTCCTACTCACAATCCCATGGTAATCGGGGCAGTTTAATCTGTTACTTAGTAATAAATAGTAATCTGTTAATTACGTACGTTGCTACATTACCTAGGACACTACTTGCTGAAATGCAATGACTCGATGGAGATAATTTAATCATCTCGCATCGGAATGTCTGGTGGGTGTTCTGCAGTTTTTCTCATTGATGAAATACACCAGAAACCCAATAAATTTTAATTGTATTTGTACTTGATATGATCTGGTTTTTTTTTCCAATTCCTTCTATTAGCTCGCACTCTCCCTATATATATCTTGTTCAAATTTTCAGTCGTTCATAAAATACTTTCTATTCATACACTCCAGTTCAAATAAATTTTTTTGAACTTGTAGTGGATGACACTGGATCTTAATGCAGTTCTTCCAAATATTAATTCAGTGATTAAATTCAATGAATTCATTTTAGTTTTTTTTTAGATTTAAGGTGCATATATCTACCCAGAGGACGCCGGATAAGTTTAAAAAAATGAATGAACATTATTTGTAAAGGACTTTCTGCAATAGAGTGAAAAAAAAGTAGGAATTGACTTAAATTTCTTTTTTATATTACTTGTTTATCTTGTGCTATACAAAAAATTAATAAGCAAAATGTGTGTAAATGTGTTGAAACATAGCTTACAAAATATAAAACTTTGAGTCCCATTTCTGTTATTTAGTTGCTATGCATTTAATCAAAAATCTCAAAACTATTGTTAAGGTTTATTTTATTAACTAAACAAAAGAATTGTTTTTCTTGGTGCCTTCTGTGGCCGTGATGCTATACTTTTGTTTTTGGGAACCGGGTTTTCGCTTTCTTGATTAATCTTTTTATGTTTTTCATCAATTTTTCATATCTTTGATCACTTTAAAATTTTTTATTAGTTTTTTTTTTTTTTTTTTTTAAATTTCTCTCAAGAGCTTTTCTATTCATAATATTTATTTTAATTTCTTTCCTGAGCTTTATTATACAAAATATTTATTAAATTTCTTTCACGTGTTAATAATTATATAATTAAATAGTGCAAAATTGTTTTAAACAGTCGTCTGGGGAAAGTAAAGACAATTTTATTTCAAAGTAAAAATGAGATTTTTCAAGAAAAGAAAATCATTTTAAATTCTATAGTTTTCCATTTTTTAAGACTGCTGTTATGCGTTATGTTCATACATTAAATTCTAAATTTTATGTGTAATTTGTATATCGGTCCATCAGAATAAGTAAATTATCTTTACTTTTCTTGTTATGTTTAACTTTCTTTCGTTTTTAATCTTTGTCTTTAGAAACGTTCTTTAAAACGAAACGTTACATTTTTCAAGTTCATGTGATTCTGTTCTTTTAAATTTGTTTCCAAAATTTTATTTATAAATAATTATTCACAAATATTTTCTTTTCTTTTGCAAATTACCAAATGATATTATGCCCCTTTCACCAATTTTTGCCAAACAAAATTTACCACAGCAATCGTGCCTCCACACTGGTAAGAGGAGAATGTGGCATTCAGGAGAAAGGGTTAGTATACCTCGACTCTCACATGTGTGAAAGTACAGCGCAACCTGCGCTCCTCCTAGTTTGTAGTCTTTCATCCCGAGAGGAAAAATATTTAGCTCTGACTGGAGCATTAATTGGCCTACAGACTTTCACCCGGAGAGGAAGTATATTACCCGCAACCTCCGCGTATAAAGGATTCAAGTTTGCTACTTTGCTTGCACTAATCTTTAATTACCTGTCTTTAAATGCGTTGAAAATTGTATGTCTTTTGTATGTGTGTAATGTTTTGTGCGTGTGTCAATAAATCTGTACGTCCTCAAAACTGTGCCTCAAGTATCTCAACCCAATTACCCCCAGTTACAATCGGATTGCCCAACCTGCACACTACACCATAACTTTTTCATAATGCAGCTGGCAAATAACTATACAGTTGTTTTTTCTGCCATGCTAGGGCTGCACCGACATTACTCACTTAGCACTACCAGGAGGGTTCAGAAGATAATCTATGGACGTGGAGTAACATTACCCACACTACGCTCTACGATCATGTTAGACCGGACGTACGGTTTGAAGGTGTTCCCGAATCACTACAAACATCAATCGCACCGCCGGGACTCGAGCCCGAAACTTGTAGTACCTAGCGGCAGAGCGCTAGCCACTCGGCCATCAGGCCCCACACCATAACTAAAAATGCTTTATTTTATAGAAAGAAAATCGTCTGAACTTTTCTCATCAAGTAAATAACAAAACACAAAGCAACCAATCTATTAAATAAAATACAAATCAGAATTTTTTAGTTACATCACATTTCTTACGAGTAGACTGCAAGATAAAATTAAAAATCACCAACGGTTGTCATATTTTACGCGAGAAAAAAAACCACCAAAATTTTATCTTGCGTGAAATGCACGCAGCCCAATCGATATCAATAAATATCAGAACACCCTCCACTTTAATCTTATTTAAAACTCAAGTCTCCTTTTTTTCCTTTCACCCTCCACCTAATTTCTGATCCACTCCACCACTGCACATTAAACAAGAGGCACGTGCATCAAAAGAGACAAAAAAGATCCAGAAAGGGCCTCGTCTCAAAACGGCCTCTTTAATGGTGAGTGAACAGTCGCAAAAAGCCCCCGCTCTTCCTGCCTCTACACGACGAGGAGGGGGGGATTTCTCCCTTTTTTTCACCTGGTGGCACATTCTGCTTTAAATAATGAATCGGGGGTCTTAATTGGATGTCTCCGTTCACCCCCGAGCGACGCCAAAAGAGATCTGTTGGGAATTTTAGATAATTTAATCGTTCTACTCGACCCTAGAAGACGTTTTAATTGGACATTTTTTCCCCATCAGGACGAGATTTCCGCTTCGAGTGTTCTTCGAGATTCCGTTCGAAATGTCGTCTGCCTGATCGCTCTTCACTTCTCTTCGTACACTGGATAGAATGCTTTATGCATTTATTTATTATTTTTTTTTTTTTTCGTTATTTCTATAAAAAAATTTAATTCCGCCAATCAGAGATGCAGTTAGACGTGATGTGACGTGTTAAAGTGACCAGCTTGTTAAGACGTGTTTCATAATAATCTCCTTGGAGGATTTGATTTCAAAGGAAGTTTTATTTCAGAATAATTTATTCACAAACTTTTAAAATAGGCATTATTAATAATTTTAATCCAGTTTTATTTCGAATTATTATAGATATTCGAGTAAAATTTAGCTATTTGAAGTGCACATTAAAATCAGAATTAAAGACGCTGCTGGTGTTTATACTACATTAGTTTTTGTGGGGTTTTAAGGGCCTGAATGACCGAGTGATAAACGCTCTTGCGCTCGAAACCGGTGGTGCCATGGATGTTTGAGTGGCTCGGAATCCACTTTAAAATGTATGGTCGCGCTATGTATGTCCCGGTATGTTTAGCCCTTGTCTCCACAAAATGACTCTAGATTGGCAAACCAAACCTGTAGCGTTGAGGAGAAATAGTTACTAGGTCTCGAGACTCTTACACGAGATGAAGAGCAGCACAGCCTAAACTCCTACTGAGAAACGTTTAGTTTATAGTCTCTCATAACGAGAGAAAATATATTTAACGTATTCCGGTGCGTTTTTTGGCATACAGACTTTGTCCCGGCGAGGAAATATATTTCGAGCACCCTGCGCGTATCCAAGTTTTGAGTTTTTCACTTAGAAGTGAAATTCTTCCATCAATCTATAATTATCTATCTTTAAATATGTTAAATATTGTATATCTCTAACTGTAAGTGTGTAGTGTTTGCCCGTTTGTAAATAAAGTTGTGAATCCTCCAACTTTTGTATCAAGTATCTCAACCCAATCATACCCAGTTACAATCTGATTGCCCAACTTGCACCCTACACCATAAATAAAATGCTTTATTTTATAGTCTGACCTCACCTCATCTAGTAAACAACAAAACGCAAAGCATCAAATTTATTAAATGAAACAAAAATACGAATTATTTAGTTATATCATTTTTCTTATAAGTAAAACACATAATTAAGTTAAAAATCTCTATCGGTTGTCAGATTTTATTCGTGCAAAAAACCCACCAAAATTTTGAAAAGCACGCAACCCAATCAATATCAATAAATATCAAAACACCATCCACTTTAATCATATTTAAAACTGAAGTCTCCTTTTTTTCGTTGCACCCTCTACCTAACTTCCGATTCGTTTCTCCACTTTTAAAGCACATTGAACAAGAGGCACGCACATCAAAAGAGGCAAAAAAACCCAGAAAGAGCCTCGTCTCAAAGACGGCCTCTTAATGGTGAGTGAACAGTCGCAAAAAGCCCCTGCTCTTCCTGCCTCTACACGACGAGGAGGGGGGGGTTCTCCCTTTTTTTCACCTGGTGGCACATTCTGCTTTAAATAATGAATCGGGGGTCTTAATTGGATCTCGGAGGCGACCCCTCCGTTCATCCCCCGACCAAAAGATTTCTGTTGGGAATTTTAGGTAATTTAATCTTTTGACTCGACCCTAGAAGACGTTTTAATTGGACATTTTTTCCCCATCAGGACGAGATTTCCGCTTCGAGTGTTCTGGAGATGTCGTCTGCCTGATCACTCTTCACTTCTCTTCGTACATTGGAAAGAATGCTTTGTGCATTTATTTATTATTATTATTATTTTTTTTTTTTTTTTTTTTTTGTTTTGTTATTTCTAAAAAATAATTTTTGGTTCCTCGAATCAGAGATGTAGTAAACTAAAGTGACCAGGCTTGTTAAGACAAGGGGGGATGTTTCACAATATGGCAGAGCTTCATAAATATGATTAACTCCTTAGACGATCTGATTTCTAATAAAGATTTTATACCAGAATAATGTATTCACAAGATTTTAAAATATGAATAATTAGAATTTGAATTATTAGGTTTCACTTTGCTTTAATTCAATTTTTTTATAGAAATTTCAGTAAAATTTAGACATTCGAAGTTCACATTAAGATGAGAATCAGAGACTATGTTGGTGTCTATTGTACAAAATTTTCTGTTTTCTCCCCGATTGTCAATCATTCGACGTCCTGGAGGACGTTTTGGATCCCCTTATATTATGAAAGAAACCCCTAACACGTCCACCAGTTAATACGATTAACAGGGTAGGATGTTGAATATCACAAATGTCATAGAACCTCCTTGTTTTTTGAAACAGTGTCTATAACAAAGCAGCCAGTGGATTGAAGGTCAACCCTAATGGTCACCAGCGGTACGCGTTCCTCAGAGCCACGAGTTGGGCGTAATATAATAATAATAGTGGGGCCTGATGGCCGAACGGCTAGCGCTCTGGCGTTCGGTACCACAGGTATCGGGTTCAAATCCCAGCTTTGCCCATGGATGTTGTAGTGGTTCGGAGTCCCCTTTAAGCCGTAGGTCCCGGTCTTAATAGGATCGTAGAGCGCTGCAGGGGCATTGTTACTCCGCGTCCGGGGCTTACCATCAAATTACACGCGCCCCCTGGGAAATGCAAAGTGAGTAACTTCGGTGCAGCCCTTATAGGCATCCAAAGACGTCCATGTCTGTTTGCCAGCTGCATTGGGAAAAAAAATAATAATAATTGTATGTAATTGTGAGGATTGTAATATAATTACAATATTTGTATGTAATTGTGAAGATTGTAATATAACGAAAAACTATTGTATGTAATTGTAAGACCTTGTTGTCCTTTAATATACCGATAAGTATGTAACCATAAGAACTTTAATATAAGGATAAGTTTGCATATAATTATTAAGGTTTGTAAGATAAGGATATGTATTGTATGCAATTGTAAGATGTTTTGTATGTAATTGTAAGGACTTATATAAATATTGCAGGTATTACAGCTTTATAATATAGCTATTGCATGTAATTGTAAGGTTTGCAAAATAATCAAAGTCGTGTAAGTAATTGTAAGGGTCGTAAAATAATGACACGTATTGTGTGTAATTGTAAGGATTATAAGATAAGTGATATTTTAAAATATTCTTTTATTTATATAATATATATAACCGTATTATCTATGGTTTCGATTTTAGTGAATAATATTGTTTAATATAACCGTATTATCTATAAGTCATTAAAAATCTGTATCTTACAATCAGTAACAACACGAACGGATCATTTGTTTCTTTCCAAACAGTGAACGAATCAAAATAACGAATAAAATTGGTTGCATTTAATGAAATGCACGGGTTGTCGAAAACATGTAGTCATTATTGGAAAACCAAAAACACCGTTTTTTGTTGTTGTTCTCTTGCTTCACATTATATTACGCGGCTCAGGAATTAAATATTTATTTGCGCTTTCTTTTTGTGCGGCGGTTGTTTTGAGCACCGAATTCCTCCGAACACAAAAGTAATCACAAAGTCACTCTGTGGTTTCTACTCACATCAAGATTAAAAATGTCAAAAAAATAAAAAAAAAATGAAATGGATTTTTCATGTTGTTCATTCTGGGGTTCATTTAGTTCAATATTGCGTGAGAATATGAGTTCAGGGAATCGATTTTAAAAGCTACAAGTGGAAATATGTTCTTCATATTTTTTTTTGTACTTTAGCTTGTATGGAGGGTCAACTTGTTAACAACATTATTCAGACATAATTTTCAACAATTAGGTCCGTTTTTAATGTTGCTATGGTAACACAGTGGGATCTCGAAAACAGTTGAGATATTGCGTAACGCATCGCAACAATATTGTATCTGGCATTTTATGGTTTGCTTTGTCGCTCTACGTCATTTTGTGCATACTTTGGGATAACTATACCGAGACCTACAGTTTAACGTAGGATTCCGAGCCACTACTACTGCTACAGAACATCACATCACTGTGCCTAGAGCTGAGTTGCCCCTTTACAGTTTGGGAATGATGCGGGAATGCGAATTCTGATTGCGCTCTGTGACGCTCAACGGTCATAGGAGACGGGTGGCAAGGTTTTTTCTAACGTTTTTGCCTTTATTGAACTAATTTCAAAAATGGGTTTTTCCCTCATAAACGTTATTGAGTTTGTAAAAGATATTTAATAAAGTGATCTTATGTTATTAACGTTAACTTGAAAAACTAACTCATGGGACATATATTAAGTTCCAAGCACGTTGATAAAAAAAAACAAGATAAAACAAATACCGTAGATCAGTGGGTAGATATGAAAAAAAAAGGCTTTCTTTGCAAAAAGTGGAAGTAGAGATTTTTTTGTATGTGTAAACATTAGTGGCAATATCTTCGACAAGTGGCTCAGTGGCAACGTGCGCCGCTGGCGAGCATTAGAGCTGAGGTTCAATCCGCTTGCGGTTTTTTTGTAGACATTGCTTCAAAAAACGAGTAAACTTCATGGCGTTCGGTATGTTCAATATTTTGTGTCATTAGTTGGATTATCTGGTGGTAGTTTTTCCGGGTTTTCTTACATACGATAAACAAGTGCGCTGTAGTTCCCCATAAAAGTCCTCCCGAATGGTATTGTCCTCCTTCTTCAGAGACTCGGAGACAAGTCAGTTTTCTATATATATATATATGTATAATTCTTCTGTACGAGTGTTTGTCACTGAACAAACTTTTATTGATATTTAAACACTCTCCCTCAGTTTATATTTCCTATTTCATTACTAACAATCCCTTGCAAAGAACTCAAACAGACATACTAACTAATACGTTACTTACGAAAAATCAAAGATTTGATTCTTTTATCACAAACTTCAGAATATTGTGAAATATTTTAGTTACATATCGCGTATAAACACAAAAAAATTAATAAAAGAGAAAGAGGAAATTAGAAAAAGCAAATTCCTCTTCTTCGAACACATAACGGAGTCGGAGAGGCAAGTCTTTAAGAAAGCTCGTAAAGTTTTAGCCGCGGGGAAGCACTAAATTGACGTAAGTTTTTAATATTCCCCGGACAGAAATTCCGCATAAATTCTCCCCCCTATTCGAGCCAGGAGGCGAACTTTAATTCCTTCGTTAACTTTAATAGAGCGGGGAATGCACCAGTTCTTCACGTTTACGACACGGCGAAGGTAGTGCGTTATGAAAGATTAAGCAAAACGGGGAAAATATGTGCACCAGGATTAGAGAGAGCCCTGCGTGGCAGTGGAGGGTTGTGCATAATTAAAAGCGACGCTCCTTTGTAGGAAAGGATAAACCTGTCTGGTTTGTGTCCAGACTCTCGGCAACCATAAAGTGCCGGGCGAAATCTTACTTTAAGAGGCTTAGCAGTTCACTAAAAGATTATGTATGGGCACAACAGCAATGGACTACAAATATCCAATAATTAATGGTATCGCCAAATTAAGTGAGCACTTTTCTTCAGTAAAACTTTCAAGTAGAAGTGTGTTTCTCCAGAGTGTTTCTCCTAATTTACAAGATTTTTTTTTTCAAATAAAAGTACCTTATATCGCTGGCGTGGCTCATTAACATGGTCAGCTTATTCACAATATTACTAAAAACGCATATTTTCTGGGTTTTTTTAAATAGAACTGTAAGACAGGTCTTACGAAGTAGTCAAGGCTATGCTCTGGTGTAGACTAGATGATTACTAGACCTACTCCAATTAATTTTATATAAACCCATAGCACAAAAAAATGAAATATGTTTGAACAAAAAGGAAAATTTTGTAAAAGAGTTAAGGAAAATATTTAGAATATGGAAAAATATATTTTATTGATATATACAGTAGAATACCAACTTTATTTAAACCAATAACCAATTGAAATCCAATTGAAACAACCAATTCACAACAATCAGGAATAAAGTTAATCTTCCATGAGTGACATGGCAAAAGGAATGAACAAACAACAAATTGCTTTTTTTTCAGCAAAATATAGCCATTAGAAAACCATTATAGACATTATGACATATATTTCAATAGTATATATCATACCACATATTATAGAAAAATATAACATCTTATAAAAATATAATTCATAGGTTTATACAGTAAAAATCGAACATTATTTAAACCAAAAATCAATTAAAATAGAAATTTTACAGATTATATAAAAGTTTGATTTGGGCATTTAAGTAAATATGCGTTCTATTCCAATACACACCTCAATGAATCTGGACGAATATCATGAGATTGAACAGGATTCGTTGGACGAATCATAAAATTGAATCGTACATTCGGACTCGCTTGAGAATCTATTTGACAAGTCACAGCAATCAGGAATAAAGTGAATCTTCCATGAGTGGCATGACCAAAGGAATGAACAAACAACAAATTGCTTTTTTTTCCAATAAAATATAGCCATTAGAAAATCTTAAACTTCGAAAAAGAAAAATGAAGCAAATCAAGAAATATATTGCTCCAATATGTCGTCGCGAAATGTAATTTTAGAAGAATTATTGACAAACGAGAAAGAGATAATCCTATCACACGTCATATGTCTTGTAGGTGACGTCACATTGTTTCGAACAAATAGAGACCTTTTAATTTTTTTTTTTCTATTCCTTTCTTTAGTGTTTATTTGTTTCTTTTTGGGCGAGTTGGGGATATTAGTTTTTTGATGAAAACACACTTTGGCTTCTTTTTTTTTTTTTTTTCTTTTTAGTCAAGCCTCTTGCTGCGAAACTGGGAAGTTTCATAACCTATTTCCAGTTTCCTAGTTTAAGTGATTTGTTCAATATGTGTTTTATATTGCTCGAAGCAAGTTGTGGGGGAGAAGGGCGGGAGAAGTGGCAACCGATCGCAGACCCCTCTTTCTCTCCCCCATTTGCGGCAATTTAGGTGAACTGCGGGACCTTTTGCGAAGCCTAATATTTTTCAATTCTATTGGAGGACAGAAGTAAAAAGAAAGAAATATGAGAAATTTTTGAAGTTTCTGTTGGGAGCAAACGTCATCTCAGAGATTCAAGTGGGTCAAAATTACTTTCTGATAAGTTTATAGTTATTGGAGACACAATTTCACATCTTAAATCTCAGAGAAACAAAAAAAAAAAAAAAAATCTTCTTTTGAGACAAAACAATCTGATGTTTACTCTGAAATAGATTTTCTGACTGATTTTTAGAATGTTTTTTTCAGAAACTGGAATCGTGACTTTCAATTCAATATCGTTACAAATTTTTTCTTCTGCTACGTTCGAAATTCGAATTTTGTTTTCGAAAGAAAGAATTAATAATAATTCTTTGTGAAGAGTTCATATAGTACTCGAAAATTTCTTATTTCCAATTTTATGTCAATTTCTCTCGAAATAAGAGACAATATGTACAGTTCTTTTCATATTTTCAAACCCTCTTTTTCAATAAAATTTTTTGGTAAAGTATTGTTCATTCGGTATAGTATTCAATATAATTTGTTATATATTTTCATGTTATTTTTTCTGCTCATTTTTGCTAATCTTAGCGTCATGGATGCATCTTTTTAGGCATCTACCGTAGTTTCATATATCTTTAAAATATAAAAATCAATCCATTATCATAGAAGCATTTAAGATTTTTGGCAGTCTTATTTATAGATAAAATATTAATGCCAGATACTTAACTCATCGTAAACGACTATTCTATAAGCCATTTATTTTTAAAGCACAGCAAAGAAGCATTCTCTTTTTTTTATTTGGAAAATCATACCAAAATTGTTTGGCATTGAAAATATTATTCTAAAAGTAAGAGTATTTAATTTAATTATTCACACAATTACAAAAAAATGGAACGGTGTTCAAATTTTTTACAAAAGAAAAGTTTTTTTTACAGAAATAGAGCTGTATGAAACACGATCTCGCTTTCTTGGATCCCTTACTCTAATTGATTCTTCAAAGTGTATTCAACATCAATTAATCTGAGTGCTTTTCTTTCCAAAATTTCACCCGCAAAGACAGAAAATAAGCAATCTGGTAGGCAAAATAAACAAACAGTTAAAAAAGAAAGTCAGAATCGAAGCAGTGGAACTCAGTGTTTTATGCGGTCCGGGACTTAATTCCGGCCAGTGGAAAGACCTGTGGCAAAACGAAGGAAGGTTTTCATTTGAATTTCAAATCCTTTTTTTTTCACCTTCTTTGCGGTGGTTTTTCTCGCCGAGATCACTCGGAGGATTTCTCGCAGGAATTCGAGAGTTCCGGGGAAAATTTGATTCCGTGTCTGAATCCCAAACGATTTCTTTTCCCCTGCCTTCCCCAATTCTTTTTCATGCGTGCTTTTTTTCTTTGGCTGAATATGCTTAACGTTTTGGGTGAATGTATCAGTCATGGGGTGTTCTTTTTTCCCCTTCTTCCGTTCTTAGAATGGAACGCAAAAATGCTGGTTTTGAATATCAAGATTCTGCATTTATTTTATTTTTTGAAAGCGAAAAATGTTCGACATAAAAATAAAGTGGTGTTTCCCTAAAGGTGTACGCCCTTTTGATTGTGCTTTTGAATTCGAATAAATCAAAATACTTCTGGAAAGTGAAAAGTGAATTTGCAATTGAAAGTAACCGTAAAAGTAAATGTAATGTTTTAAATAATGTTTTTTTTTTCTAAGAATTTTTTAAATATCACAACTTTCCTTCTATAATCTGCGAATTATACTCTAAAAAATGTAAAACATATCGATGCATATTATGAGCCACTTTATTTAATCTTAAGATATTTCTGATCTTTTTTTTTTTTTTTTTTTTTTTTTTTTGCTTTAAAAAAATCAATTCCATAAAATCTCTGTATGAAAATATTTTGTTGCCAATAAATTTATTAAATTTAATTTTTCTACATATAAGGATCATAAAACTGGATTTTCACTAGATACTAAGATCGAACGTTTCAAAATGTCAGCAAATAAGAAACTTGAATTGAAAGTAGATCAGCCATCTGATTTGCTGATTTTCTATAACGGCCGAAAGAAGGAAGAAGGTTGAGATATCGCTTTTAGAGTCTGAGGCATTAATGTTTGGAGAAGGTTGATACATCATTGGTAGAGGTGGAGACATTATTGTTAAAGTTTAAGAAATGGAATGATAGATTATATAGATTAAAGAGGATAGATTATACCTTCCTTTTCAGACTAAAAGAATTAAAGAATCCATATCTGATCCAGAAAAATTTCAATAGACTTTTATTGATATTTAAACATTCTCCCTCAGTTTTATTTATTCGGTGCTGGAACTTCCAAGCCACTGTAAAGCACTCTAATAGATATACTAATTATTATGTCATTATCAAAGATTTGATTCTTTTATCACAAACTTCAGAATATTGTGAAATATTTTAATTACATGTCGCACATATACGCAAAAAAAATTAATAAAAGAGAAAGAGGAAATTAGAAAAAGCAAATTCTTCTTCTACAAATATTCTTTACATAAAGGAGCCGGGGACCAAAGTCTTGAAGAAAGCTCGTAAATTTTTAGCCGCGGGAAAAGCAGTAAATTGCCGCAAGTTTTTAATATTCCCCGGACAGAAATTCCGTATAAATTCTCCCCCATATTTTCGAGCCAGGAGGCAAACTTTAATTCCTTCGTTAACTTTAATAGAGCGGGGAATGCACCAGTTCTTCACGTTTACGACACGGCGAAGGCACTGTGTTATGAAAGATTAAGCAAAACGGGGAAAATATGTGCACCAGGATTAGAGAGACCCCTGCATGGCATTGGAGGGTTGTGCATAATTAAAAGAGGTGCTCCTTTGTGGGAAAGGATAAACCTGTCTGGTTTGTGTCCAGACACTCGGCAACCATAAAGTGCCTGGCGAAATCTTTCTTTAAGAGGCTTAGCAGTTCACTAAAAGATTATATCTGGCATAACAACAATGGACTACAAATCTCCAATAATTAATTGGAGTGGTATCGTCGAATTATGTCCCACGAATTTGTAAAGTGAGCAGTTTTCTTCAGTAAGAACTTTATACTAGGGATGCGTTCAGAGAGTGTTTGTCCCAGTTTACAATATTTTTTTTTTCAAATGAAGGTCTTTATATTGCTGGCGATGGCTTACAAACATGGTGAGCTTGTTCACGATAATACAAAGGGCGCATATTTTCTGGTTTTTTAACATACAACTGTCAGACAGGTCTTAAGAAGTAGTCAAGGTTATCCTATAGAGTAGAATATATGAATACTAGACCTAGTCCAATTAGTTTTTTTATAAATTCATTGTATAAAAAAAAAATTATATGTGTTTGAACAAAAACGAAACTTTTGTAAAAAAAGAATAAAAGTATTTATAATATGGAAAAATATATTTCCTTGATATACACAGTAAAAATAGAACCTTATTTAAACCAATAACCAATAGAAATGGAAATTTTACAGCTTTTATAAAAGTTTGGTTTGTACATTTAAGTAGATATATTTTCTATTCCAACACACACATCAATAAGTCTGGGCGAATATCATGAGATTGACTTTGGGATCCGTCGGACAGATCACAAAATTGATTCGTACATTCGGATTCACTTGACAATCTATTTGACAAATCACATCTATCTATGCGATCTGGTTGAGAGGGACACATATTGGAACAAAAATGAAAATTTTGTAGAAAAGTTAATTAAACTATTTAGTATTAAAAGTTAATAAAACTATAAAACTAACTATTTAAAAAATATATTTCATTGTTATATACAATAAAAATGAACCTTATTTAAACCAATAGAAATAGAAATTTTACAACTCATATAAAAGTTTGGTTTGGACATTTAAGTACATATGTGATTTATTACAATGTACACATCAGTGAGTCTAAGCGAATATCATGAAAATGAAGAAGACCCGTCTTACAGATCACAAAATTTGATTCGTACATTCAGACTCGATTGAGAATGTATTTGACATCTACCGAAGCTATCTGGAATAAAGTGAATCTTCCATGAGTGACATGGCCAAAGGAGTGAACAAACAACAAATTGCTTTTTTTTCCACCAAAATATAGCCACTAAAAAATCTGAAACTTCGAGAAAAATAGTGAAGCAAATCAAGAAATATATTGGTCCAATATGTCTTCGCGAAATGTAATTTTAGAAGAATTATTGACAAACGAGAAAGAGATAATCCTATCACACGTCATATGTCTTGTAAGTGACGTCACATTGTTTCGAACCAATAGATATCTATGATTTTTTTTTCTGTTCCTATCTTTAGTGTTTATTTGTTTCTTTTTGGGCGAGTTGGGGATATTAGTTTTTTGATGAAAACACACTTTGACTTCTTCTTTTTTTCTTTTTTTTTTTTTTTTAGTCGAGCCTCTTGCTGCGAAACTGGGAAGTTTCATAACCTATTTCTAGTTTCCTAGCTTAAGTGATTTGTTCAATATGTGTTTTATATTGCTCGAAGCCCGTTAGGGGGGAAGGGTGGGGGGGAAGAAGTGGCAACCGATCGCAGCACCCCTTTCACACCCCCATTTGCGGCAATTTAGGTGAACTGCGGGACCTTTTGCGAAGCCTAATATTTTTCAATTTGATTGGAGGACAAAGGAAAAAAAGAAATATTAGAAAGTTTTGAAGTTTCTGTTGGTAGCAGAAGTCATCGCAGAGATTCAAGAGGGTCAAAATTACTTTCTGATAAGTTTATAGTTATTGGAGACACAATTTCACATGTTAAATCTCAGGGAGACAAAGAAAAAAGAAAAAATCTTCTTTTCAGACAAAACGATCTGATGTTTACTTAGAAATAGATTGCCTGACTGACTTTTTGAATGTTTTTTTCTGAAACTGGAGTCGTGACTTTTGTTTCAATATCGTTACAAAATTTTCTTCTGCTACGTTCGAATTTCGAATTTTCGAATTTCGTCTTTGAAGGAAAGAGTTAATAATAATTCTTGGAGTAGAGTTCATATAGTACTTGAAAATTTCTTATTTTCAATTTTGCGTCTATTTCTCTGAAAATGGGAGACAATACATACTATTTTTTTCATGTTTGTCAACCTCTCGTTTTAAATAACTTTTATTGGTATAGTATTCAATATTGGTATACTGTTGTTTATTCGGATAGTATTCAATATTAATATATTAGTGTTCCTTCGGTACAGTATTCAATATTGGTATATTATTGTTCCATCGGTATAGTATTCAATATTGGTATATCATTGTTCATTCGATATATTATTCAATATTGGTATAGTATCATTCATTCGCTGTAGTATTCAATATTTGTATAGTATCATTCATTCGCTGTGGTATTCAATATTGGTATACTGTTGTTCATTCATTATAGTATTCGGTATTATTCGGTATTTAATATTGAGTATAGTATTGTCCATCAAAATCACTGGGAGTGTAGGGAATATTTAATGGATCACAGATTAAAGCGGGACTTTTGCAAGGTTCACGACTAATTCCCCAAGAGTGGTTTTGGAGATTCAGAATCTAGATGTCATTGTTTTCGAATAGTTTTTAAAACTAGAATTCCATATAATTTGTGCTCAATTTTGTGAAGTTGGGCACATTTTCGGATCTTCCTTTTTAAAATCCCTTTTGCTTATCACAGAAATATTTGCAATGAAGTAACATTAACCAATTATTTGGCTAAGTATTATTTTGAAGAATTGGTTAATTAAACAAGTACAGCATTTTATATCGTCCTATGTAAGTATACACTATATGGGAAAAGAAATGATAAAAAACTAAAACTGATTTTTGATGGGAGTTTTTATATATCTAACTATATATACAGGGTGGGGCCTGAATGGCTGAGTGGCTAGCGCAAAAGAAGGCTAGTGCAAGAAAAAGAAATCTAGACACAATATCTGTATCACAGACATAAACAGTAGTAATTTCCAAATTTATATTTGTTTTGTTTATTGTCGTATATGCATGAATGTTACCAGAATAAATGTCAAATTATACAAAGATAAAGTGTCATATGTGTAACATGAATTTGCCACATACCTACACTTACACACTTTATCTTTATATAGTGGGGCCTGATGGCAAAAGGGCTGAAGCTCTGGCGCTCGGTACCATAGGTTTCGGGTTCGAGTCCCGGCGGTGCCATGGATGTTTGTAGTGGTTCGGAATCCACTTTAAACTGTAGGTCCCGGTCTAATAGGATCGTAGAGCGTTGCGGGGGCATTGTTACTCCGCGTCCGTGGCTTATATTCAAGTTCCACGCGCTCCCTGGGTAATGCAAAGTGAGTAACGTCTGTGCAGCGCTTGCCTTAAGGCATCCAAGACCAAGCTGTCTACGTGTTTGCCAGCTGCATTGGAAAGAAAATAATATACACGGGGTGATTCAACGGACATGGGACAAACTTGGGGGTGGTACAGCTTACTAATACATGTATTTCTTGTATAGGAATGTAAGATCCGAAAATAAATAAATAAACAAAGATTTATTTATTTATTTTTTTTTTTTTGATGTCTCATTTTTTGTGTTCTGACTCAAAACGTCACTTTGGATGCTATAACAATAAGCAACAAGCAATAACACAAAATTTGACTCATGGCAGTTAGATCACGTAGTATTTATGATACGATGGTGTTAGCATTTCCCTCTTTTCAAAATGTGTGTAAAGTACGATTGCTGTTATTTAATCTTTATATATATAATTTTTCTGTACATATGTTTGTCACTGAACTCCTCCTAAACGGCTGGACCGATGCTGAGGAATTTTTTTTGTTCGTGTTTTAAAAGACATGGCCAATGTTTTTATGCCATCCCCTTTGTTGTAAGCTGCCACCAGAGGCTGCTGCAGTCTATCCACTTCTATACTCAACCAATCGCTATGAAAATGCTTAATAATATGTATTAGAGTACGGAAAATAGGTTCGCGCTATCCACTTTATTGCTATTTGCCACCAGAGGGTGCTGCAGCACTTCATCTTACATACCGGTTCAAACGATATCTATGAAAATTAGTATGGGTACACATTGGAAAATATAGAATATATTCGCGATAGGTAATTGTCTGCAATGCATTTTTTTTGGCAGGACAACGTATGCCGAATTCAGCTAGTTTATAAATAAAGTATTAATACAAGATACTGAACACATCATAAAAGACTAAATTGTTGTTAATATTTAACCATTTATCTTTAAAGTGTGATAATCAATCCACTCTTAAAGAAGCACATGTTTCTTGAGCCTTATAGTAAATTTTACCTGATATTTCATTCCAGTTTGCAACGATGGATTCACCAATTTAAGAAAATCATACAAAAACTGTTCGGCGTTCAAAATATTCATAGAAAGAAATTTTTTTTTTTACAAAAATAACCTAGCGTCAAACACGATCTCGCATTCTTAGATCCATTACTTTAAGTGATTCTTCAAAGTGAATTCGACGCCAATTACTCTGAGTACCTTTCTTTCCGAAATTTCACATGCAAAGACAGAAAATAAGCTACATGGTAGGTAAAATAAACAAATAATAAAAGAAAACAGAAGCGAAGCGGTGGAACTGAGTATTTTATGCGGTCCGGGACTTAATTCCTGGTGGAAAGACCCGTGGCAAAAGGAAGGAAGGTTTTCATTTGAATTTCAAATCCTCTTTTTCACTGGATCTGCCGCTGCTCTTCTTAACGGTGGTTTTTCGGGCCAAGATCACTCGGAGGATTTCTCGCAGGAATTCGAGAAAACTTTTCCTCCCACCAAAGCGGTTACGGTTCCGGGGAAAATTTGATTTCGTGTCTGAATCCCAAACGATTTATTTTCCCTTCCCTTTCCCAATTCTTTTTCTTGCGAGCTTTTCTCTTTGGCTGAATATGTTTAACGTTTTCGGTGAATGTATCAGTCATGGGGTGTTTTTTTCTTTTTTCTTTCTTCTTTCGTTCTTAGAATGGAACGCAAAAATGCTGATTTTGAATATCGAGATTCTGCGTTTATTTTATTTTTGAAAACGAAAAATGTTCGAAATAAAAATAAAGTGGTGTTTCCATAAAGGTGTGCGCCCTTCTGATTGTGCTTTTAAATGCGAATAAATAAAAACACATTTTGAAAGTGAAAATGGAATTTTTCCTCCAAAAGGAACCATGAAAGTAAATGGACTGTTTAAAATAACGATTTTTTTTTTGCTAAGAGCTTTTTAAAAATCAAAATTTTCTACCTTTAATCAGCGAATTGTACTCTAAAAAAATGTAAAACATATCGATGCATATTATGAGCCACTTTATTTAATCCTTAGATATTTTTGTTTTGTTTTTCTGCTTTAAAAAAAATCAATTCCATAGAATCTCTGTGTGAAAATATTTTTTTGCCAACATTTGGTTCAAAAAAATATTAAAGTTATTTTTTCTAAATTTAAGAATCATTAAGCTGCATTTCCACTGGATACTAAGATCGAACGTTTCAAAATGTCAGCCAATCAGAAACATGAATTGAAAGGAAATCAGCCATCTGATTTGCTGGTTTTCTATAACAGCCGAAGGAAGGAAGAAGGTTGAGATATAGTTTTTAGAGTCTGAGGCAGTAATGTTTGGAGATGGTTGATACATCATTGTTAGAGTTTAAGACATTATTGTAAAGTTTAAGAAATTTAAATGATAGATTGGATAGATTAAACAGGATAGATTATACCTTTCTTTTCGGACTAAAAGACATAATGAATCCACATATGAGCCAGAAATAAAAAAAAGTCAATAGACTTTTGTTGATATTTAAACACTCTCCCTCAGTTTTATATTCTCGGTGCTAGAACTGCCAAGCCACTGCAAAGCACTCTGATATATTAATTAATGTTTTGCTTACAAACACATCAAAGGTTTGATGCTTTTATCACAAAATTCAGAATATTGTGAAATATTTTAATCATACACACATAAACACAAAAAAAAATTAATAAAAGAGAAAGAGGAAATTAGAAAAAGCAAATTCCTCTTCTTCGAATACATAACGGAGCCGGAGAGGCAAGTCTTTAAAAAGGCTCGTAAATTTTTAGCCGCGAGGAAAGCTGTAAATTGCCGCAAGATTTTAATATTCCCCGGACAGAAATTCCGTATAAATTCTCCCCCCCTATTCGAGCCAGGAGGCGAACTTTAATTCCTTCGTTAACTTTAATAGAGCGGGGAATGCACCAATTCTTCACGTTTACGACATGGCGAAGGCAATGTGTTATGAAAGATTAAGAAAAACGGGGAAAATATGTGCACAAGGATTAGAGAGACCCCTGCCTGGGAGTGGATGGTTGTTCATAATTAAAAGCGGTGCTCCTTTGTGGGAAAGGATAAACCTGTCTGGTTTGTGTCCAGACACTCGGCAACCATAAAATGCCCGGCGAAATCTTACTTTAAGAGGTTTAGCAGTTCCCTAAAAGATTATGTTTGGCACAACAGCAATGGACTACAAAATCTGATAATTAATTGGAATGGTATTGCCGAATTAAGTCCCCCGAGTTTATGAAGTGAGCAGTTTTCTTCAGTAAAACCTTCTACTAGAGATGCTTTTAAGAGTGTCTGTCCTAGTTTATAAGATTTTTTTTTCAAATAAAAGGATATTATATTGTTGGCGAAGGCTCATGAACATGGTGAGCTTGTTGACAATATTATAAACGACGTATAGTCCAATTATCTTTTTATAAATCCATTGTACAAAAAAATGAACATGGGTTTGAACAAAAAATGAAAATTTTGTAACAAAGTTAATGACAGTATTTAGAATATGGAAAAATACATTTCATTGATATATACAGTAAAAATAGAACCTTATTTAAACCAATAACCAATTCAAATGGAAATTATACAGCTTATATAAAAGTTTGGTTTGGACATTTAAGTAGGTATATTTTCTATATCAATAAGCACATAAATAAATCTGGGCGAATATCATGAGATTGAAAAGGATCGGTCGGACGGATCACAAAGTTGATTCGTACATTCTAACTCACTTCAGAATCTATTTGACAAGTCGCATCTATCGAAGCGATCTGATTGACATATGTTTCAGCAAAATGAAAATTTTCTAGAAAAGTTGGAAAAAGTATTTAGAATATTTAAAAAATATATTTTAATTATATACACAGTAAAAATTAAACTTATTTAAAAAATTGAAATAGAAATTTTACAGCTTAAATATACATTTAAGTAGATATGTGGTTTATTACATTCTGCACATCAACGAGTCTGGACGAATAACGTGAAATTTAAGATGACCCGTCGGAAAGATCACAAAATTTGATTCGTACATTCGGACTCGATTGAGAATAGCTAGACATCTGTCTAAGCTATCTGGAATAAAGTGAATATTACATGAGCGACATGACCAAAGGAATGAATAAACAACAAATTGCTATTTTTTTCATCAAAATATAGCCATTAAAAACCAATTATAGACATCATACCACATATTATATAAAAATATCATATCTTACAAAAATATATTTCATTGGTTTATACAGTAAAAATCGAACCTTTTTAAACCAATAACCAGTTGAAATAGAAATTTTAGAACTTCTATTTATAAAAGTTTGGTTTGGACATTTAAGTAGATATGTTTTCTATTCCAATACACACATATATGAATCTGGGTGAATATCATGACATTGAAAAGGATCATATTGATTCGTATATTCGGACTCCCTTGAGAATCTATTTGACAATTCACAGCAATCAGGAATAAAGTGAATCTTCCATGAATGACATAACCAAAGGAATGAACAAACAACAAGTTGCTTTTTTTCCCACCAAAATATAGCCATTAGAAAATCTGAAATTTCGAATAAAAATGAACTAAATCAAGAAATATATTGCTCCAATATGTCGTCGCGAAATGTAATTTTAGAAGAATTATTGACAAACGAGAAAGAGATAATACTATCACACGTCATATGTCTTGTAGGTGACGTCACATTGTTTCGACACAATAGAGATCTGTGATTTTTTTTTCTGTTCCTTTCTTTAGTGTTTATTTGTTTCTTTTTGGGCGAGTTGGGGGTATTAGTTTTTGATGAAAACACACTTTGACTTCTTTTTTTTTTTTTCCTTTTTAGTCGAGTCTCATGCTGAGAAACTGCGAAGTTTCATAACCTATTTCTAGTTTCCTAGTTTAAGTGTTAGTTGTTCAATATGTGTTTTATATTGCTCGAAGCAAGTTGGGGAGGAAGGGAGGGGGAAGGCAAAAAATCGCAGCACCCCCTTTTCCTCCCCGTTTGCGGCAATTTAGGTGAATTGCGGGACCTTTTGCGAAGCCTAATATTTTTCAATTCTATTGGAGGACAGAAATAAAAAGAAAGAAATATGAGAAATTTTTGAAGTTTCTGTTGGCAGCAAAAGTCGTCTCAGAGATTCAAGAGGGTCAAAATTACTTTCTGATAAGTTTATAGTTATTGGTGACACAATTTCACATCTTAAATCTCAGAGAAACAAAAAAAAAAATCTTCTTTTGAGACAAAACAATCTGATGTTTACTCTGAAATAGATTTCCTGACTGACTTTTAGAATGTTTTTTTCTGAAACTGGAATCGTGACTTTTATTTCAATATCGTTACAAAATTTTTCTTCTGCTACGTTCGAAATTCGAATTTTGTTTTCGAAAGAAAGAATTATTAATAATTCTTTGTGAAGAGCTCATATAGTACTCGAAAATTTCTTATTTCCAATTTTATGTCAATTTCTCTCGAAATAAAAGACAATATGTACAGTTCTTTTCATATTTTCAAACCCTCTTTTTCAATAAAATTTTTTGGTAAAGTATTGTTCATTCGGTACAGTATTCATTATAATTTGTTTTATATTTTCATGTTATTTTTTCTGCTTATTTTTGCTAAGCTTACATCTTTTTATCTAAGTTTGTATCTTTAAAATATAATAATCAATCCATCATCAGAGAAGCATAAGATTTTTTGAGTCTTATAGGAACTTTTACCTGATATTCTATCCTTGACTGCACAGCGGCATTCTCTAATTTGGAAAATCATACCAAAATTGTTTGGCATTGAAAATATTCAGCACACAATTACAAAAGAGAATTTTTTTTACTTAAATAGAGCTGCATAAAACACGATCTCGCTTTCTTAGATGCATTACTTTAAGGGATTCTTCAAAATGAATTCGACACCAATTAATATGAGTGCCTTTCTTTCCAAAATTTCACACGCAAAGATAGAAAATAAGCAGCCTGGTAGGTAAAATAAACAAACAATAAAAAAGGCAGAAGCGAAGCGGTGGAACTGAGTATTTTATGCGGTCCGGGACTTAATTCCGGCCGGTTGAAAGACCCCTGGCGAAGGAAGGAAGGTTTTCATTTGAATTTGAAATCCTCTTTTTCATTGCATCTGCCGCTGCTCTTCTTTGCGGTGGTTTTTCGCGCCAAGATCACTCGGAGGATTTCTCACAGGAATTCGAGAAAACTTTTCCACCGACCCAAGCGGTTACGGTTCCGGGGAAAATTTGATTTCGTGTCTGAATACCAAACGATTTTTTTCCCCCTACCTTCCCGAATTCTGTTTCATGCGTGCTTTTCTCTTTGGCTGAATATGTTTAACGTTTTCGGGGGAACGTATCAGTCATGGGGTGTTTTTTTTCCCTTTTTCGTTCTTAGAATAGTACGCAAAAATGCTGGTTTTCAATATCAAGATTTGCGTTTAGTTTTTTTTTTTTTTTTTTTTGAAAAAGAAAATTGTTCGAAATAAAAATAAGAGCGGTGTTTCCATAAAAGTGTGCGCGCTTTTGATTGTGCTTTTATATATTCTTATATTATTTCCTCAGTTTTACATTCTAGGTGCTAGAAATGCCGAGCCACTGCAAAGCACTCTAACAGGTGTATTAATTATTATGTTGCTTACAAAAACATCAAACATTTTTTTCTTTTATTACAAACTTCAGAGTGTTGTGAAATATTTTAGTTACACATCGCACACAAACACAAAAAAAATTAATAAAAGAGAAAGAGGAAATTAGAAAAAGCAAATTTCTCTTCTTCAAATATTCTTTACATAATGGAGCCGGGGAGGCAAGTCTTTAAGAAAGCTCGTAAATTTTTAACTGCGGGGAAAGCAGTAAATTGCCGCAAGTTTTTAATATTCCCCGAACAGAAATTCCGTATAAATTCTCCCCCCTATTCTAGCCTGGAGGCGAACTTTAATTCCTTCGTTAACTTTAATAGAGCGGGGAATGCACCGGTTCTTCACGTTTACGACACGGCGAAGGCAGTGCGTTATGAAAGATTAAGCAAAACGGGTAAAATATGCGCACCAGGATTAGAGAGACCTCTTGCATGGGAGTGGAGGGTTGTGCATAATTAAAAGTGGGGCTCCTTTGTGGGAAAGGATAAACCTGTCTGGTTTGTGTCCAGACTCTCGGCAACCATAAAGTGCCCGGCGAAATCTTACTTTAAGAGGCTTAGCATTTCACTAAAAGATTATGTTTGGGCACAACGGCAATGGACTACAAATATCCAATAATTAATTGGAATGGTATAGCAGAATTAAGACCCACGAATTTGTAAAGTGAGCAGTTTTCTTGAGTAAAAACTTTCTACTAGAGATGCTTTTAAGAGTGTCTGTCCTAGTTTACAAGACCTTTTTTTCAAATAAAGGGACTTTGCACAGCTGAACGATGGCTCATGGACATGATGAGCGTGTTGACAATATTACAAAAGGTCACAGTTATATATATATATATATTGAAATTTTTACAGATTGAAATATATATGTATATAGAATACATATATATATTGCAAAAAATGGTTGCAAGCGTTCTGACGCTCAGTACCACATATTTCGGGTTATATTCCCGGCCTCGCCATGGATGTTTGTAGTGATTCGGATTACACTTAAAACCGTTGAACCCGTTCTAGAATTTTAAGATAAACCCGGTCCCGAGCGATGCTGGGGCAATGTGACTCGCGTCCGTAGCAGATCTTCAAGCTACACGTGAACCCCTGGGCAATGTTAAATAAGTAACAGCGATGCAGCCTTTGCCTACACCATAAAGAATAACTGTCCCTGCATTGTCAGCTGCATTAGAACAACAACAATATCTATATACATACACACGCACACATACACACACACACACACACACACACACACACACATATATATATATATATATATATATATAATATATATATATATATGCAGGGTTATTATAATTAAAGTTCGAATTTCAAAACGCTGTAAAAAAAGAGCCATTCGTCACAATGAGTTCAAATTTGAGCTGAACATACTAGAATAAGGAGGAAATGGTACGGCATCAAAAACAGTTCCTAAGTGTATTAATAGATGGCTTTGTAAACGACATAATGAAAGTGAATTTGGTTGCTAGTGATATTTGTATTCGAAATTAACCTGTTAATTTCATGTCCACATACTCGGCAAGGTATATTTTTTCCAAATAAAAGGACTTTATATTGCTGGCGATGGCTCATAAACATGGTGAGCTTGTTGACAATACTATAAATAGGACGCACATTTTTTTGTTTTTTTTAAATACAACTGTAAGACAAGTTTCATGAAGCAGTCAAGGTTTTGCTCTGGTGTAGAGTATATGAATACTAGATCTAGTCCAATTATTTTTTTATAAATCCATGGTACAAAACAAATGGCGTATGTTTGAACAAAAATTACAATTCAGGAAAAAATCAATTAAAGTATTTACAATATGGAAAAATATATTTCATTGATATATACAGTAAAAAAAAACCAACCTTATTTGAACCAATAACTAATTGATATAGAAATTTTACAGCTTATACAAAAGTTTGGTTTGGACGTTTAAGTAGATATATTTTCTATTCCAACACGCACAAGAAATTGAAGAGGATCCGTTGGAAAGATCACAAAATTGATTTGTACATTCGGACTCGCTTAAGAATCTATTTGACATCTATCGAAGCTATCTGAAATAAAGTGAATCTTCCATGAGTGACATAACCAAAGGGATGAACAAACAACAAATTGCTTTTTTTTTCAACAAAATAAAGCCATTAGTAAATCTGAAACTAATGAACTAAATCAAGAAATATATTGCTCCAATATGTCGTCGCGAAATGTAATTTTAAAAGAATTATTGACAAACGAGAAAGACATAATCCTATCACACGTCATATGTCTTGTAGGTGACGTCACATTGTTTCGAACCCATATAGACCTGTGATTTTTTTTTTCTGTTCCTTTCTTTAGTGTTTATTTGTTTCTTTTTGGGCGAGTTGGAGATATTAGTTTTTTGATGAAAACACACTTTGACTTATTTTTTTTTTTTTCTTTTTAGTCGAGCCTCTTGCTGCGAAACTGGGAAGTTTCATAACCTATTTCTAGTTTCCTAGTTTAAGTGATTTGTTCAATATGTGTTTTATATTGCCTCAAGCAATTTTTTTTTTTTTTTTTTATTGAGAGGGGGAGGTTCGAGGCTGGAAGAAGTGGCAGCCGATCGCAGCAGCCCTCTTTCCCTCCCCCATTTGCGGCAATTCATGTGAACTGCGGGACCTTTGGCGAAGCCTAATATTTTTCAATTCGATTGGAGGACAAAAAAAAAAAGAAAGAAATATGAGAAAGTTTTGAAGTTTCTGTTGGCAGCAGAAGTCATCTCAGAGATTCAAGAGGGTCAAAATTACTTTCTGATAAGTTTATAGTTATTGGAGACACAATTTCACATCTTAAATCTCAGGGAGGAAAAAAAAACTGGTTTTGAGAGAAAACAATCTGATGTTTACTTTGAAATAGATTTCCTGGCTGACGTTTTGAATGTTTATTTCTGAAACTGGAATCGTGACTTTTATTTCAATATCGTTACAACATGTTCTGCTACGTTTGAATTTGTTTTTGAAAGAAAGAGTTGATAATAATTCTTTGAGAAGAGTTCATATAGTACTTGAAAACTTCTTATTTCCAATTTTGCGTCTATTTCTCAGGAAATGAGAGACAATATTTACAATTTTTTTCATGATAGCTCACTTTCAAACAATTTTTTTGCTCTAGTATTGTTCATTAGGTATACACTGAAGTGACAAAAGTCATGGGATAGCAATATGAAAATTTTCAGATGGCAGTAGCATCGCGTAGAACAGGTATAAATGCGCAGTGGTTTCGCAGAGCTTTCATTTCTGTTCAAGTTATTCATGTGAAGAGGTTTTGACGTGATGATGACCACACGACGGGAATTAACAGACTTTGAACGCGGAATATTAGTTGGAGCTAGACGCATGGGTCATGCCATTTGGAAAATCGTTAGGGAATTCAACATTCCCAGATCCACTGTGTCAAGAGTGTGCCGAGAGTATGAGATTTCAGGCATAACATCCCACCATGGACAGCGCAGTGGTCGACCGCCTGCACTTAACGACCGAGACCGGCGACGTCTGCAAAGAATCGTAAATTCTAACAGACAAGCAACACTGCGTCAAATAACCGCAGAAATCTATGTGGGACGTACAAGGGACTTGTCTGTTAGAACTGTGCGGAGAAATTTGGCTTTCTTGGGCTATTCCAGCAGAAGACCGACTCGAGTGTCGTTACTGACAGAACGACATCGCTTGCAGCGACTCTCGTGGGCACGTGAGCATATCGGTTGGTCCCTAGATAAATGGAAAACCGTGGCGTGGTCCGATGAGTCACGATTTCAGTTGGTAAGAGCTGATGGTAGGGTTCGAGTGTGGCGCAGACCCCACGAAGCCATGGACCCAAACTGTCAGCAAGGCACTGTTCAAGCTGGTGGTGGCGCCGTAATGGTGTGGGCGGTTTTTTCATGGCATGGACTTGGTCCTCTGGTGCGACTGGACCGAACATTGACTGGAAATGCTTATGTTCAGCTACTTGGAGATCACTTGCAGCCATTCATGGACTTCATGTACCCAAACAACGATGGGATTTTTATGGATGACAATGCGTCATGTCACCGGGCCACAACTGTTCGCGATTGGTTTGAAGAACATTCTGGACAATTCCAACGAATGATCTGGCCACCTAGATCTCCCGACATGAATCCCATCGAGCATTTATGGGACATCATCGAGAGGTCTGTTCGTGCCCAAAATCCTGCACCATCAACGCTTTCACAATTATGGACGTCTATCGAGACAGCATGGCTCAATATTCCTGCAGAAGACTTCCAACGACTTGTTGAGTCCATGCCACGTCGAGTTGCTGCACTTCGCCGGGCGGAAGGAGGGCCGAAACGATATTAAGAGGTATCCCATGACTTTTGTCACATCAGTGTAGTATTCAATATTGGTAAAGTATTATTCATTCGGTATAGTATTCAATATTGCTTATTGTTGTTTGAATTTTTAAAACATAATAATTAATTCATTATCAAAGAAGCATATGATTTAATGAGGCTTATAGGAAATTTTATCTGATGTTCTATCCTTGATTTCAAAGTTGCATTCTCCAATTTGGAAAATCGTACCAAAATGGTTGGGCTTTCAAAATATACAGCATACCATTACAAAAGATAAGTTTTTTTACATATATAACCCTGCATGAAACACGATCTCGCATTCTCAGGTCCATTACTTTAAGTGATTCTTCAAAGTGAATTCGACGCCAATTAATCTGACTGCTTTTCTTTCATAAATTTCACGCGCAAGACAGAAAATAAGCAACCTGGTAGGTAAAATAAACAAACAATAAAAAAAAAGGTAGAAGCAGAAGCGGTGGAACTGAGTATTTTATGCGGTCCGGGACTTAATTCCGGCTGGTGGAAGACCCGTGGCAAAAGGAAGGAAGATTTTCATTTGAATTTGCAAATCCTCTTTTTCATTGGATCTGCCGCTGCTCTTGTTTGTGGTGGTTTTTCGCGCCAAGATCACTCGGAGGACTTCTCGCAGGCATTCGAGAAAACTTTTCCACAGACCCAAGCGGTTACAGTTGCAGGGAAAATTTGATTTCGTGTCTGAATCCCAAACGATTTATTTTCCCCTACCTTCCCAAATTCTTTTTCATGGGTGTTTTTCTCTTTGGCTGAATATGTTTAACGTTTTGGGTGAATATATCAGTCATGGGGTGTTCTTTTTTTCCTTCTTTCTTTCGTTCTTAGAATGGAACCCAAAAACTCTGGTTTTGAATATCAAGATTCTGCGTTTATTTTATATTTTTGAAAACGAAAAATGTTCGAAATAAAAATAAAAATTGCGTTTTCATAAAAGTGGGCGCGTTTCTGATTGTGCTTTTAAATCTGAATAAATCAAAAATGCCTTTTCAAAGTGTAAATGGAATTTTCATTCGAAAAGAACCATAAAAGTAAATGACTGTTTTAAACAACGATATTTTTTTACTTTAACAATTTTTTTAAATACCACAATTTTCTGCTTATAAACTGCAGATTATACACTGAAAACCTTAAATTTTTGCGATGCAGCTTATGAGCCACTGTATGTAATCCGTATAAATGTTTTCGCTTAGAAAATTTCAAACAAAAATCCATAAAATATAAATGCAGGAAACATCCTAAAAATTAAATAAAATTTCCTAAAAATTCCATTATATCTCCATATGAATATAAATATTATTTTGACAACAATAATTGACAATATTCTGTAAAAGAAAAAAAAATTAATATAAGAATCAGAAAGTTGGATTTCCACTAGATACTAAGATCACCATTTCAAAATTGGCTGAATAGGATTGGCTGAATTTCTATAACAGGCGATCTTAGTATATGATGAAATTCTAGTTTCACAATTGTTGATAATCAAAAAGATTCGGATTATTAGAATATTACACATGGATCCCACATTAGATGTGTTAATTGATCATAAAATCAAACAACAAAGTTATAAAAGGAAATAAATTCGTTTTTCAAGGTCCAATTAGTAATGAACTGTGATATTGATACATAATTTTGACCACATATGTGATCCGTAGATATTTTTTTCCCTAAAGAAGTTTCAAAAAAATATAAATTCCATAAATTCTGCATATGAAAATGTTTTTGGCAACAGTAATTATTTGTAAAAGAGAAGAATAAACTTAATTTTTCTCAATTTTAACCATCATAAAGCTTGATTTAAAATAGATAGTAACACCTTCTGATTCAAAATGGCAACAAATCAGTGATTATAGCAGAAAGAAGAACAGGCATTTGATTGGCTGATTTTCTATAAGGGGCGATCTCAGTATATGACGGAAACCTAGTTTCACAACTGTGGACATAAAAAAAGGCCTGTATTATTAAAAAATTATATGCAGATCTTACATTAACAGTGGTCTGATGGTAAATTGGCTAGCGCACTGTTCTTTGGTTTCACAGGCTCCAGGTTCGAATTGTGGCGGCGGAATGGATGTTGGTTAGTGATTCAGAATCCACATTAAACTGTGGGTCCAGGTCTACTTAGGCCAAAGTGTGCATAAGATGACCATAGAGCGACAAACCAATCTATCATATATACCGTTAAAACGATATCCATGAAAATTAGTAAACACATATATTGGAACTTGGTGAATATATTCGCCATATGAAATTTCCTACAAGGGTTTATTTTCGCAGGACAGTTTATGTCGGGTTCTGCCATTTTACAGATAAAATATTAATACCAGATGCTTAACTCATCGTAAACGACAAAATGTTGTAAGTATTCAACCATTTATTTTTGAAAGCTAATAATCCATCTATTTTTAAAGAAACATAGGATTGTTTTTAACCTTATACAAAATTTTACCTGGTTGCAAGATTGTATTCTCCAATTTCAAAATTCATACCAAAACGGATCGGTTTTCAAAATATTCAGCAAACAATTACAAAATATAATTTTTTTGACTGAAATAACCCTGCATGAAACATGATCTCGCATTCTTAGATCCATTACTTTAAGTGATTCTTCAAAGTGAATTCGACACCAATTAATCTGAGTGCCTTTCTTTCCAAAATTTCACACCCAAAGACAGTTTCAAGCGACCTGGTAGGTAAAATAAACAAACAATAAAAAAGGCAGAAGCGAAGCGGGGGAACTGGGTGTTTTATGCGGTCCGGGACTTAATTCCGGCCGGTGGAAAGACCCGTGGCAAAAGGAAGGAAGGTTTTCATTTGAATTTCAAATCCTCTTTTTCATTGGATCTGCCGCTGCTCTTCTTTGCGGTGGTTTTTTGCGCCAAGATCACTCGGAGGATTTCTCGCAGGAATTCCAGAAAACTTTCCCACCGACCCAAGCGGTTCCGGTTCCGGGGAAAATTTGATTTCGTGTCTGAATCCCAAACGATTTCTTTCAAATTCTTTTTCATGCGTGCTTTTCTCTTTGGCTGAATATGTTTAACGTTTTGGGTGAATGTATCAGTCATGGGGTGTTCTTTTTCTTTCTTTCTTCTTTCGGTCTTAGAATGGAATGCAAAAATTCTGGTTTTGAATATCAAGATTCCTGCGTTTATTTTATTTTTTGAAAACGAAAAATGTTCGAAATAAAAATAAGAATGATGTTTCCATAAAAGTGCGCGCGCCTTTGATTGTGCTTTTAAATGCGAATAAATCAAAAATGCTTTTTGAAAGTGAAAATGGAATTTTCATTCGAAATGATCCATAAAAGTAAATGGACTGTTTTAAATAACAATTTTTTTTGCTAAGAAATTATAAAATTCCACATTTTTCTGCCTATAATCTGTTGAATATACCGCTTAAAATTTTGAGATGCCGATTATGAGCCACTGCATGTAATCCGTAGACAATTTTTTTCCTCAGAAAATTTTTAAAAACATCAATTTCATAAAATATTGATAGGAAATTGTTTTTTTAACAATACTTTGTGAAACAGCAAATAATAAATTTAATTTTTCTAAATTTAAGAATCATAAAGCTGAATTTCCACATCTACTTTCTTTTGGATTTTGCACATTCTTTTATTCCAATAGATATTAAGATCGCTGGTTTCAAAATGTTAGCCAATCAGAAACCTGAGTTGAAAGGATGTCAGGCTTCTGATTGGCTGATTTTCTATAACATGCGATCTTAGTATATGATTGTCATCTAGTTTCACAATTGTTGACATTCAAAAAGACTATAAAAAGCTAGATCCTGTAACTAGCAGAATCTGTAATCAGAGAAATCAATACCCAGAATAACCACTTCTGCCATTAATAAAGCACTTATACGTCTGGGCATTGAGTCAAACATAGATTGGATGGCATGTACTGGTGTAGATGCCCATGCAGCTTCAACACGATGCCACAGCTCATCAACCGTAGTGACTGGCGTATGGTGACGAGCCACTCGTTCGGCAACCATGAACCCAACCTTTCCTACAATCGAGAGATCTTGTGAACGCGCAGGTCAGGGCAACAGCCGAACATTTTCCGTATCAAGGAAGTTCCGTAGAATACTTGCAACATGCGGACGTGCATTATTCTGTCACGTAACGTAGGGTTACGTAATGTCACACCATTGAAGACACTCATGTGTGGGATGCAGCATCAAGGGTAGCCGCAGCCATGGTCTCCGAGCTGAGAGTCCATGCTGCTGCAAACATGCACGATCCATTAAGGCCATGCGGATAACATGCCTGTCTTCTCGGCTGCTAGTGATATGGGGCCTTTGAGATCCAGCACGGCCTTCTGTATTACCGTCCTGAATCCATCGATTCTATATTCTGCTTACAGTCATTAGATCTCGACCGACTCGAGTAGCAATACTACGATACGATAACCAAAATCCCAGGTACGCTGCAATTCGACCTTTATCAAAGTCAGAAACGTGCTGGTACGCATTTCTGCTTTTTACACGAGTCATCACAACTTTTCACTAACATCTTTCAAAATGGAATTTTGAAATTCCAACATCAGCAGCAAGGTTTCTAATTGTAAATCGACAGTTTGCAAGCACCCAATCTTTAATTTATTTGGACATGAGTTCGTCGGTTGAGGTGGAGGGTCGACCAGAGGGCTCTTCGTCTTCAACGAGTTATTTGCCTTCTTTGAACTGTTTACACCACTTCTAAACATTTCTTTCTGATATAGGAATGCTGACCGAATGTCTTCTGCAACATTCTATACTTTTTTTGGCAAACAAAATTGAATGCAAGTTCTTTGCTCAATGATTTCAGACATTTCAAAAATCAATTTTAGCGTCCCACAAAAAAAACGAGTAACTCAAGAACTAATGAATATTTTCACTTAAAATTTCCCACGGATGTCAAGGACAGGGCTAACAACCTGAAAAAGGAAAAAAAAGGATAGAAATACCATATGCCCTGGGAATTTTAAATTGAAAAGTGGTCTTACTTTTTGGACACAGTAGTATGGGGAAGGAAAGCTCAAACCATCCACGCAGGGAAGAAATTCAATTCGTCTTGTTTGTCTTGCGGTGGGGGCTGCTGATCAAATTCCGCGTGATCTCGCCTCTCGATACGACGACAGCAAAAAAGACCACTAATAGATGCAGCAGCCATTTCCATTTCTGTCCTTCCGCCTTTCACGTGGAAATCAGGGAATCTCTGCCCCCTTTTGTCATTCAAATGCGAGTGGAGATCCACCCGCAAAAAGACGCCTGCCCAACCAGAGGCTGGATTTGTCAGACGATTTCTTTGCACAGTCCCCCTCAGTCGTCTGCAGATCTCTTTCATCATATTCCTGCGAACGTGAAGAATTCGAAAATTTTCGATTCACCCCGTTTCATGGTAATAGGGGCCTTTTCACATCATGCATAAATGAAATATGTCTTTAAAAAATTCTATTTAACAATGGAAAGTTTCTAACGTGGGACAAATTTTAAGTTACCAATAAGCATCAGTATGAGCTCAAGTAGTAGTTTGTAAAGATGTCGTAACCATCTTCTTGTTTTTAGATCTATTAAATTGTGCAATTTATTGGTAAACTTATTTTCTTTTCTAATGGCAACAACTACGCAGCACAAAGAAATTATTTAAATTTGAAAATAGATATTTCTAACTAATTTTGTGACTCTGAACATAAACCTGATAACACATATTGACAACTGTTTAGAAGATACGGATTGGTTTGGTTTGATATTTGTTTGTACACTTTAGCCTAATTAGACCGGGACCTACACTTTAACATATTAGGAGAGTTCTAGTTCTAGTTACCTGGTGGTCAATTGACTAGCGATCTGGCCTTTGCTACCACAGGCTTCATGTTCGTTCTGAATACAAAAATGGTAATACATATTGGCAAATATTTAGGAGATACGAATTGTTTTTGTTTGGTTTGTCGCTCTACTGTCATTTTGTGCCCACTTTAGCCTAATTAGACCGGGACCTACAGTTTAACATATTAGGAGAGTTCTAGTTACCTGATAGCCAATTGGCTAGCACTCTGGCTTTTGGTACCACAGGCTTCATTTTTGAATCCTGGCAGTAGCATGGATGTTTGTGAGTGGTACGGAGTCCATGTTAAACAATAAGTCCGGTTCTAATGAGCCTAAAGTGAAAGAAGTGAGTACAAAGTGACAGTAGAGTGACACACCAAACCGAACCTCTGTTTTCTTGAAATTTATGGGAAATATGGGAGTATGCAAATTTATAAAATATATCTTACAAATTTTATTAATTTATAAATTGTGTAGCAATGTTTGTGAAAATAAAAGTATTAAAATATATATTTCATATATACGAGTGTAAATATTAACGTATACATTCTTCTTCAATGTATCTACAGCCCCATGGAGGAGGAAGGCCTTCTGCCTATTTGCAGATTCCGTAACATGAGATGTTGTTTGCTTTTTATGAGGTAGGAGGGTCAGCCCTATGCACAAAAGTCGCATTAGATAAGGATCACTCCTTCGACGCTACAAAGCATGTATAACTGTGTGTTATGGGTGGTTACAATTTTAGGCATCTATCGTAAACATGAATCAAAGGAGTATTTCGTAATGATGCTATTAACAAACATTTTTTCTTTTCGTATCCCATTTTCAGTGTTCGGCAGTCACTTCCTCATTCCTTTGGTTATGTCGCTCATGGAAGATACACTTTATTCCAGATAGCTTCGATAGATGTCAAATGGATTCTCAAGCGGGTCCCAATGTATGAATCAATTTTGTGATCCGCCCGACGGACCCTTTTCAATTTCATGATATTCGCCCTAACTTATTGATGTGCGTGTTGGAATACAAAATATAAATACTTAAATGTCCAAAGCAAACTTTTAAATAAGCTGTAAAATTTCCATTTCAATTGGTTATTGGTTTAAATAAGGTTGGTTTTCAATGTATATATCAATAAAATATATTTTTCAATATTCTAAATACTTTCATTAACTTTTTTTACAGAATTTTCATTTTTGTTCAAACACATGCCATTTTTTTTTTTTTTGTACGATGGATTTATAAAAAAAATAACTGGACTATTTCTAGTATTCATATATTCTGCACCACAGCATAACCTTGACTGCTTCTTAAGACCTGTCTTACAGTCGTTTTTAAATAGAAATCAAAAAATCTGCGTCTCATTTGTAGTATTGTCAACAAGCTCACCATGTTTATGAGCCCTCGCCAGCAATATAAAGTACTTTTATTTGAAAAAAAAATCTTGTAAACTTGGACAAACACTCTCTGAAAGCATCTCTTGTAGAAGTTTTTACTGAAGTAAACTGCACACTTTATAAATTCGTGGGACTTAATTCGGCGATACCATTCCAATTAATTATTGGATATTTGTAGTCCATTGCTATTGTGCCCAAACATAATCTTTTAGTGAACTGCTAAGCCTCTTAAAGTAAGATTTCGCCAGGCACTTTATGGTTGCCGAGTGTCTGGACACAAACCAGACAGGTTTATCCTTTCCCACAAAGAAGCACCGCTTTTAACTATGCACAACCATCTACTGCCATGCAGTGGTCTCTCTAATCCTGGTGCACATATTTTCCCCCCGTTTTGCTTAATCTTTCATAACAGACTGCCTTCGCCGTGTTGTAAAGATGAAGAACTGGTGCATTCCCCGCTCTATTAAAGTTAACGAAGGAATTAAAGTTCGCCTCCTGGCTCGAATAGGGGGGAGAATTTATACGGAATTTCTGTCTGGGGAATATTAAAAACTTACGGCAATTTACTGCTTTCCCCGCGGCTAAAAATTTACGAGCTTTCTTAAAGACTTGCCTCTCAGGCTCCGTTATGTATTCGAAGAAGATTAATTTTCCTTTTTCTAATTTCCTCTTTTTCTTTTATTAATTTTTTTGTGTTTATGTGCGATGTGTAATTAAAATATTTCATAATATTTTGAACTTTGTGATAAAATAATGAAATCTTTGATGTTTTTGTAAGCAACATATTAATTAGTATATCTGTAGTGCTTTGCAGTGGCTTGGCAGTTCTAACACAGGGAGTATAAATTTACATACAATAAAAATCTATTGAAATTTTTCATTTCTAGCTCAGATATGGATACATTAATTCTGCTAATCGGAGAAGGAAGGTATAATCTATCCGCTTTAATGTATCCAATCTATCATTTCCAGTTCTTAAATTTTAACAATAATGTCTTAACCTCTAACAATGATGTTTCAACTTCCCTAAACATTAATGCCTCAGACTCTAAAAGCGATATCTCAACCTTCTTCCTTCTTTCGGGCGTTATAGAAAATCAGCAAATCAGATGGCTGATCTACTTTCAATTCATGTTTCTGATTTGCTGACATTTTGAAACGTTCGATCTTAGTAATGGAAATCCAGCTTTATGATTTTTAAAGAAAGAAAAATTTAATTTAATATTTTCTTTTTCACAAAGTATTGACAAAAAAATATTTTCATACAGAGATTTTATGGAATTGATTTTTTAAAAAAAAAAAAAAAAAAAAAAAAAAAAAAAAAAAAAAAAATATCTAAGTATTAAATAAAGTGGCTCATAATATGCATCGAGATGTTTTACATTTTTAGAGTATAATTCGCAGACTATAGGAAGAAAATTGTGATATTTAAAAAATTCTTAGCAAAAAAAAAAAAAAACATTATTTAAAACATTACATTTACTTTTACGGTTCCTTTCGATTGAAAATTCCATTTTCACTTTAAAAAAATATTTTGATTTATTCGAATTTAAAAGCACAATCTAAGGAGCGCACCCTTTTATGGAAACATTACTTTTATTTTTGTTTCGAACATTTTTCGTTTTCAAAAATATAAAATAAACGCAAGAATCTTGATATTCAAAACCAGCATTTTTGCGTTTCCATTCTAAGAACGTAAAAAGAAGGAAAAAAAGAACACCCCATGACTGATACATTCACCCAAAACGTTAAACATATTCAGCCAAAGAGAAAAGCACGCACGAAATAGAATTCGGGAAGGTAGGGGAAAAGAAATCTTTTGGGAGTCAGACACGAAATCAAATTTTCCCCGGAACTGTAACCGCTTGGGTCTGTGAAAAAGATTTCTCGAATTCCTGCGAGAAATCCTCCGAGTGATCTTTGCGCGAAAAACCACCGCAAAGAAGAGCAGCGGCAGATCCAATGAAAAAGAGGATTTGAAATTCAAATGAAAACCTTCCTTCCTTCGCCACGGGTCTTTCTCCCGGCCGGAATTAAGTCCCGGGCCACATAAAATACCCCGCCCTTTTTTTACTGTTTGTTTATTTCACCTAAAAAATTGCTTATTTCTTCTGTCTTTGCATGTGAAATTTTGGAAAGAAAGGCACTCAGATTAATTGGTGTCTAATTCATTTTGAAGAATCACTTAGAGTACTGGATCTAAGAAAGCGAGATCGTGTTTCATGCAGGGTTATTTCTGTAAAAAAAAACTTCTCTTTTGTAATTGTTTGTTGAATATTTATAACATTGAACCATTTTGGTATGATTTTCCAAATTGCAGAATACAACTTTGTAATCATGGATAGGATATAGAACTTCCTAAGGAAAACAAATGTCTACGGATCACATATGTGATTACAATTATGTATCAATATAACAGTTAATTACTAATATGACGTGAAAAACGTATTTATTTCCTTTTGTAACTTTCAGTTCCAGATTCTTTGATTTTTTTCATTATTTAACACATACTAATGCAGAATCCGTGTGAATATTCTAATAATCCAACTCTTTTTGAATGTCAACAAATGTGAAACTTGATTTCCATCATGCACTAAGATCGCCCGTTATAGAAAATCAGCCAATCAGAAGCCTGACCTTCTCCCAATATAGGCTTCTGAGTAGCTGACATTTTGAAACAAGTGAACTTAATATCTATTGGAGTAAACGAATGTGCAAAATAAAAAAAAATGAATGCGGAAATAAAGCTTTATGATTCTCAAATACAGAGAAATAATATTTATTATTTTCTCTTTCACAAAGTAATACAAAAAAAAACATTTTCATATGAAGATTTTATGGAATTGATTTTTGAAAAAAATTTCCTATGGAAAAAAAAAATTTCTACGGATTACATGCAATGGCTCATAAACAACATCTCAAAATTTTAAGCTTTTTTAGGATATAATCCGTTGATTATAGGCAGAAAATTGTAGTATTTTCAAATTTATTAGCAAAAAAAATCGTTTTTTAAAACAGTCCATTTACTTTTAAGGTTCCATTCGAACGAAAATTAGATTTCCCCTTTCAAAAAGCATTTTGATTTATTCGCATTGAAAAGCGCAATCAAAAGCGCGCACAATTTTATGGAAACCCAACTTTAATATTAGTTCAAACAATTTTTCGTTTCCAAAAATAAAATAAGCACAATAATGTTGATATTCAAAACCATCATTTTTGCGTTCCATTCTAAGAACGAAAAAATAAGAAGAAAAAAAAAAGGAACAGTAACCGCTTGGGTCTATGAAAATGATTTCTCGAATTCCTGCGAGAAATAATCCTAGTGATCTTGGCGCGAAAAACCGCCGCAAAGAAGAGCAGCGGCAGATACAGTGAAAAAGAGGATTTGAAATTCATATGAAAACCTTCCTTCCTTTTGCCACGGGTCTTTCAACCGTCCGGAATTAAGTCCCGTTCAGCATAAAATATTCTGTTTCCCCGCTTCTGCTTCAGCATTTTTTCACTGTTTGTTTATTTTACCTACCAGGTTGCATAGTCTCAGTCTTGCGTGGGAAATTTTGGAAAGAAAGGCACTCAGATTAATTGGTGTCGAATTCACTTTGAAGAATCACTTAGAGTAATGGACCTGAGAATGCGAGATCGTGTTTCATGCAGGGTTATTTCTGTCAAAAACTTCTTTTTTGCAATTGTTTGCTGAATATTTTGAACACCAAACCATTTTGGTATAATTTTCCAAATTGGAGAAAGTATCTTTGCCATCAGAGATGGAATATAAGGTAAAGCATTCCATAAGGCTGCAAAAAAAATATGCTTTTTTGATGATCGATTGAATATTACCTTTTAAAGATAAAGATCTTGTATTTACAACATTTGTGATCAGTTCAAAAATCTGGTATTATTTTATCTTTAAGCTAGTAGAACTCAGCATAGGTTTTCCTCCAAAAATAAAATGCATTGTTGAAATTTACATATCAAAAAAATATTCTCCATGTTCCAATATATGAGCATACTAATTTTCACGAAAATCCTTTGAACAGTATATATGATAGTTTGGTTTGTCGCTCTACGTCCATCTTTTGCACACTATTAGGCTAATTAGACCGAGACTTACATGTTTACGTGGATTTCAAACCACAAGCAAACATCCACATCAGGATTCGAAACCTGAAGCCTGGGATACCAAAGGCAAGACCACTAACTAATTGGCCATCAGGCCGCTGCTAATGTAGTTTCTACGTCTAATTTTCCCAGTCAAGCACTTTTTTAATGTCCACAGTTGTGAAACTAGATTTCCGTCATATGCTATGATCGCCTGTTATAGAAAATCAGCCAATCAAATGCCTGCTCTTCTTTCTGCTCCGGTCTATGATTGGCTACCATTTTGAAACATGAGGTGTTAGCATCTAGTGGAAATTATGTTTATGATTACAAATTAAATTTATTTTTCTCTTTCACGTTTTCAAGTTTTGTCAATTACTGCTGGCATACTAACATTTTCATTTGGAGATTTTATAAAGTTGATATTTTTTTTTCAATTTACTAAAGAGAAAAATGTATACGGATTACCCGGTTTGGCTCATAATACACATCGCAAAAGTTTCCATTTTTTAGTGTGTAATCCGCACCTTATAGGCAAAAGATTGTAATATTTAAAACATTTTATGAAAAACTTGTTATTTAAAACAGTCCATTTAATTTTATGGTTCCTTTCGAACGAAAATTCCATTTTCACTTTCAAAAAGCATTTTTGATTTATTCGCATTTGAAAGCACAATCAGGAGAGCGCCTACTTTTATGGAAACGCCACTTTATTTTTATTTCGAACATTTTTCGTTTTCAAAAAATAAAATAAACGCAGAATCTTGATATTCAAACCCAGCATTTTTACGTTCCATTCTAAGAACGAAAGAAGAAAAAAAAGAACACCCCATGGCTGATACATATAAAACGTTAAACATATTCAGCCAAAGAGAAAAGCACGCATGAAAACGATTTTTGGTAAGGTACGGGAAAAGAAATCGTTTGGGATTCAGGCACGAAATAAAATTTTCCCCGGAACCGTAACCGCTTCGGTCGGTGGAAACGTATTCTCGAATTCCTGACAGAAATCCTCCGAGTGATCTTGGCGCAAAAAACCACCGCAAAGAAGAGCAGCGGCAGATCCAGTGAAAAAGAGGATTTGAAATTCAAATGAAACCTTCCTTCCTTCGCCACAGGTCTCTCCACCGGCCGGAATTAAGTCCCGCAACGCATAAAATACTCAGTTCCACCCCTTCGCACCTGCCTTTTTTTATTGTTTTTTTATTTTACCTACCAGGTTGCTTATTTTCTGTCTTTGCGTGTGAAATTTTGGAAAAAAGTCACTCAGATTAATTGGTGTCGAATTCACTTTGACGAATCACTTAAAGTAATGGATCTAAGAAAACGAGATCGTGTTTCATGCAGGGTTATTCTATAAAAAAACTGCTCTTTTGTAATTGTTTGCTGTATATTTTGAACACCAAAACGTTTTGGTATGAATTTCCGAATTGGAGAATGCAACTTTGAAAATAAAGGATATAATATCAGGTAAAATTTATTATAAGACTCAAAAAAATCATATGCTTCTTTGATAATGGATTGATGATTATATTTTAAAGATACAGGCAACAATAAGCTTAGCAACATTAAGCAGAAAAAATAAAATGAAAATATGTAACAAATTATATTGAATACTATGCCGTATGAACAATAGTATGCTAATATTGAATACTATACCGAATGAATATTACTATAACAATATTGAATACTATACCGAATAAATAATACTATACCAATAATGAATACTATACGTAATGAATAATACTATAAAAATATTGAATGCTATACCGAATAATTAATACTATAACAATAAAATAAATTGAAAATGAGGGTTTGACAAGCATGAAAAAAATTCTACATATTGTCTCTCATTTCCTGAGAAATAGACGCAAAATTGGAAATAAGAAGTTTTCGTGAACTATATGAATTCTTTTCAAAGAATTATTATTAACACTTTCTTTCAAAAACAAAATTCGAAATTCGAACGTAGCAGATGAACATTTTGTAACGATATTGAAATAAAAGTCTCGATTTCAGTTTCAGAAAAAAATTCAAAAAGTCAGTCAGGAAATCTATTTCAAAGTAAATATCAGATTGTTTTTTTTCAAAAGAAGATTTTTTTATTTTTGCCTTCCTGAGATTTAAGATGTGAAATTTTGATTGACCCTCTTGAATCTCTGAGATGACTTCTGCTGCCAACAGAAACTTCAAAACTTTCTAATATTTCTGATTTTTTTTTCCTTGTCCTCCAATCGAATTGAAAAATATTAGGCTTCGCAAAAGGTCCCGAAGTTCACCTAAATTGCCGCAAATGGGGGAGGGAAAGAGGGGGCTGTGATCGGTTCCCCTTCTTCTACCCCCCACCCCACAACTTACTTCGAGCAATATAAAACACATATTGAACAAATCACTTAAACTAGGAAACTAGAAATAGGTTATGAAACTTCCCAGTTTCGCAGCAAGAATCTCGACTAAAAAGAAAAGAAAGAAGTCAAAGTGTGTTTTCATCAAAAAACTAATATCCCCAACTCGCCCAAAAAGAAACAAATAAACACTAAAGAAAGGAACAGAAAAAAAAATCACAGGTCTCTATTGGTTCGCAACAATGTGACGTCCCCTACAAGACATATGACGTGTGATATGATTATCTCTTTCTCGTTTGTCAATAATTCTTTCTAAAATTACATTTCGCGACGACATATTGGAGCAATATATTTCTTGATTTGCTTCATTTTTTTTCCAAGTTTCTGATTTTCTAATGTCTATATTTTGGTGGAAAAAAAGCAATTTGTTGTTTGTTCATTTCTTTGGCTATGTCACTCATGTAAGAGTCACTTTATTCTAGATA
>BPLQ01010652.1:0-10317 GCA_021605075.1 Caerostris darwini | reverse complement strand
GTTTTAAAGTCAACTGTTTTTAAAATTACTTCATGCCCGTTATACCAAGAGCGATGCCATCAACTTTTAGGAAATAATTTCAACAAGAGTTTATTTGTTCCCCAAGCAGTTTGCGCTCTTGCCAGATATCAGTTGAATTAAGCAGTTTTTTTCAGTGTGAAGTGAAAGCAGTTTCTTTTTTATTTTGAAATGTTTTATTTAAAGAAATTACTCAAATAGAATGGTAAATCAACATATGAACACATTAATGACACATTTTAATTACGATATAAGGTTTCGGTTGTCACTGTACTGTCATTTTTTGCACGCTTTAGGCTAATTACACCTGAACCTACAATTTAACTTTTTCAATTGTTGTTCTAATGCACCTGGCAGTACAGAGACAATTTTTATGCTATAGCAAGGCTTCACAGCTGTTATTCATTTAGCACTAACGAGACGGCACATATAGCTTGATGATATGTTACGAACGCAAGTAATACTACAACTACAACGCTCTACGATCCTATTAGACGGGGACCTAAGGTTTAAAGTGGATTCCGAACCACTCACAAACATCCATGGCACCACCAGGATTCGAACTTGTAGCCTGCGATACCAGTGGACAGAGCACTAGCCAGGCCGTCTTACGATATAAGAGATTCGAAACATGTAATCTAATTAGTATTATTTTTATTGTTGTACATTCGTAGACTACAGTTGTTGCTGTGTCTGATCCTCAATGTCCTGCAGTGCTGGACGGGCATCCCATGAGTAGTCTACTCATGAATGGAGGGAAAGTGTGGCTGTGGTTCTGTTGTGGTGGAGCACCCGAAGTTAAAAGTTTGACTTGGCTCCGTGTCGCTAAAGAAGGAGGGAAGTGCCTTCCGAGAGGACTTTTATGGGGAGCTACTCCTATCTCCACATTATATGGGAGATTTGGTTATGTTTGGCACTCTACGGTCATTTTTTTGCACACTTTGATCTAATTAGACCGGTAACTACAATTTAACGTGGAATTCGGACCACTAGCAAACAACCATGGCACCTTCAGAATTCGAACCTGAAGCCTGTGCCCAATGGCCAGAGCACTAGCCAATCAGCCAACAAGCCGATATAACAGATTCGAAACAAGCAAATTAATTAGTATTATTTTTCTTGTTATACACTCTTGGACTTCTGTTGTTGTTGTATCTAATACTCAGTGTCCTGCAGTGCTGGATGGACATCCCATGAGTAATCTACTAATGGACGGACGGAAAGGGTAGCTTCTATTGTGTCCCTAGGGAGAAGTCTGACTCGGCTCTGTGACGCTGAAGAATTAGGGCAGTGCCTTCCGAGAGGATGTTTAGAGGGAACTACTTCCATTTGCGTAGCATATGGGAAATTTGGTTTGGCTTGGTTTGTCGCTGTATGATCATTTTTTGCACACTTTGAGCTAATTAGACCGGGACGTACAGTTTAACGTGGATTCCGAACCACTCCCAAACGTCCATGCCACCGTCAGGACTCGGACCTGAAGCCTGTGGTACCAACGGCCAGAGAGCTAGCCAATTGGTCATCAGGCTGCAACGCATGGAAGAAAAACTGCAAAACCACCACCAGGTAATCCAACTAACGAGGCAAGAGGATGACCATCACAAACGTCAACGAGTCTCCTCGTTCTTGAAACAGTGTATCGTTCAGCCTTAATGTTCACCAGCGGCGCACGTTGCCACTGCTTAAAGAGTCGGGCTCGTAAACTTCTTGTCCATTTTTGTATATCAACAAAACCACTACAGGATATTGTCTTACAGTAGGATATACATGAGTAATTGTCCCCCATTTGAGTGTCGTATTGGAAAAACACCCGGAAACCTCTTACCCCAGAATGTACAGGAAAAACTCTTAAAGGGATTAAATATCACGAGGCTGTTATGCCATTAAAAATGAAGAATTTTATTTGTAAATACGATACGATTATAGTTGCGATTTAGAAGTATTAAATCGCACATTCCATTTCAATATGAATGATCTATGCTGTTTGGATTACATGTTATTTTTACTTTTGGCTAAAGTTTGTAGTTTTCAATAATTGTTTTTCCTTATCAACATTGTAGTGGTTATCATAGAATTATTAAAAAATGTCAATTTTTTTCAACTAGAAGAGGAATTGTTTTACATAATTCAAAAATTTTTCATACTCAGTCTACCTTGCAAAAATAGATATCTAATAATAATGTTTTAAGCTATTTCTATAATATTTATTTGGAATTTGCAAAATATATCCCTAAATAGCGTTTGGTTTGTCTTTATACATTCCTTTTATGCACACTTCAGGCTAATTAAACAAGAACCTACAGTTTAACGTGGATTCCGAACCACTAACAAATATAAATATCCATGCCACCGCTAGGATTCGAGCCTGTAGCCTGTGGTACCAATGACCAGATTGCTATCCAATTGGCCATCAGGCCGCCCCAAAAAGAGGAAAAACGCATGAATGACATATCAGAAAAACTTCCTTAGTTTACAAATATCTATTTTTATATTTGACAATTTTATTTAGTAAATATATGTAGAGTATTAAAACATTGAAATAATTGGTTCATTAAAAATTGTGTATTCTGGTTAATTAACCCATTAGAGTCTAAACCCCCTTTTCCACTTGAAGGAAATGATTAAAATTAAATTTTTTCACTGAAAAGGCTAATTAAGAGTAAAAGGGAAAATGAAAAAAAAAATATATATATATATATATTATTATGCGAGTTACAAAAAGTTTAGGGCAAAAAAAGGATCTTGTTAGGAGATCCTAAAAGGATCACTTTTCCGATACATGAAATATTTTTTTCTTTCTAATGCAGCTGGCAAACATTTAGACAGCTTGGTCTTAGATGCCTTAAGGCAAGCACTGCACAGACGTTACTCACTTTGCCTTACCCAGGGGTCGCATGTAACAATGCTCCCGCAACGCTCTACGATCATTTTAGACCGGGATATACGGTTTAAAGTGGATTCTGAACCACTACAAACATCAATGGCACCGCCGGGAATCGAACCCGAAACCTGTGGTACCGAGCTCCAGAGCGCAAGCCACTCGGCCATTTAGGCCCGATGCATGAAATATATAAATCTACGTTATGTAAAGTCACATTGCTTTTTTTTACATTTTATTATAGTTGCATCATCATTAGTGGCGCAACAGACCCATAATCAGCTAAGGCAGTTTATCTAATGACAGATTTCAAGACAGGATAAGTTATCTATTTACGAGGTGGGGTTGTCAGCCATACCCGAACGCTCTGCGGTCATTTTGACCTGGACCTACTGTTTAAGGTGTATTCCGAGTCACTACAAATATCCATGGCACTGCCGGGACACGAACCCGAAACTTGGGGCATCAAGCTCCACAGGGCTAGTTCCTCTGCAATCAGGCCCCATATTATAATTTGGCATAATAAAAATATATTTTCCATCTACAAAATTGTCTAAAAAAGACAACTAATCTTCATAAGAAAAGTTATTACATGAGACCAAATATATTTTTTTTCTCGTAATAAGAGACCATTCCATGCGTGGAAAAGAATTGAAAATTATATATCTTTCTATAATCTTTAATATAATCTCTAATCTTTCTATAATCTTTAATATAATCTATAATCTTTCTATAATCTATAATAATCTTTCTATATCTTTTATACTATCTTTATAAGAAAAATTATTACACGAGACCAAATATATTTTTTTCTCTCGTAATAAGAGACCATTCCATGCGTGGAAAAGAATTGAAAATTTATTGCAGGAAATAAATAGTAGAAATTGAAAGAGAGAATTGCAAAAAAAAAATAGCTTGATGTCCCGAAAACGCAGCATTTCGGTCTTAAGTGGGCTAAAGGATGCGTCTGAATGCGGACAATAAGTCTCTAAATAATAAGTCTTAAGTCTCTAATCAAGTCAAATCTAATAAATCTTAAGTCTCTAATCAAGTCAAGTCTAATAAGTCTAGTCTCTAGATAATAAGTCTTAAGTCTCTAATCAAGTCAAGTCTAATAAGTCTAGTCTCTAGATAATAAGTCTTAAGTCTCTAATTAAGTCAAATCTAATAAATCTTAAGTCTCTAATCAAGTCAAGTCTAATAAGTCTAGTCTCTAGATAATAAGTCTTAAGTCTCTAATCAAGTTAAGTCTAATAAGTCTAGTCTCTAGATAATAAGTTTTCAGTCTTAATGCGGATAGTAATTTTTGTTTTGTAAATTAGATAAATCGGGCCTGAATGTGGCAGAGTGGCTAGCGATATGGCACTCGGTACCACAGGTTTCGGATTCGAATCCCGGCTGTACCATGGATGTTTGTAGTGGTTCGGAATCCACTTTAAAGCGTAGGTCCCGGTCTAACAGGAGCGTAGAGCGTTGCGGGGGCATTGTTACATTGCGTCCGTAGCGTTTCTTCAAGCTACACGCACCCCCTGGGTAGTGCTAGGTAAGTAACAGCGGTGAAGCCCTTGCTTATGGCATAAATGTTAATTCTCTCTGTATTGACAGCTGCATTATAACAACAACATTACATTTTCCTCAAGTTATTATAGTTTGCCATGGTAAAATCGTATTTCCATCCACAAAACTGTCTAAAAAGACAATCTTTATAAAAAAATTAACACACACGAGATCAAATATAATGTTTTTCTTGTAATAAGAGATTTGTTTGGTTTGTCGCTTTACGTCATTTTTGTGCGCACTTTAGGCTAATTAGACCGCACCTACAGTTTAACGTGGATTCCGAACCACCACCACCACCACTACTACTACTACTACTGCACCACAGTATATCACTGTGCCTAGAGCTGAGCTGACTCTTTACAATTTGGGAATGATGTGGGCGTGAAGAAGTCTGATTGGGTTCTCTGACGCTCAACGGTCATATGAGACCGGGACCTACGTCTTAAAGTGGATTCCGAACCACTACAACCATCCATGGCACCGCCGGGATTCGAACCCGATATCTGTGGTATTGAGAGCCAGAGCGCTAGCCACTCGGCCATCAGGTCCCTGATTCCGAACCACTAACAAACATCCATGCCACCAACAGGATTCGAACCTGAAGCCTGTGATACGAAAGGCCAGAGCGACAGCCAATTGACCATCAGGCCGCCATAGAAAAAAAAAATAATTTGATGCTCCCAAAACGCAGCAGAACAGTCTTAAATGGGTTAAAGTCTCAATGCGGATGATAATTTTTAAATCTAATTTTCATGTAATTCATAATTTATTTCATTTACTTTATAATTTTCCTATACATTATGTTAAACTAGCATTACTCTTTCACTATGTCATGTCACCCATTCCAGTTACACTATTTACAAGCTACACTCATTGCAGGATCAGCATTCTTCGTTTGTGTTACAAAGGATGCTGTTGCACTGGACAGAAGAAATTCATGTAAACCATGAGTTCAACAGCCAACTGTTGGTCATTTTAGATGAGAACCTACTGTTTAAGATGGAATCCGAACCATTACAAATATCCATTTCACCACCGGGACTCGAACCCGAAACCCGGGGCACCGAGCACCAGCCACTCGGCCGTTCAGGTCCTAGAAGTTTTAGTACATTTATTGCAAGGGGTATGAATAGCCGAGTGGCTAGCTCTCTGGCGCTCGGTACCACTGGTTTCGGGTTAGAATCCCGGCGGTGCCAGGGATGTTTGTAGGGGATCGGAATCCACTTTAAGCCGTAGTCCCGGTCTAACAGGATTGTAGAGCGTTGCGGAGGTATTGTTACTCCACGTCCTTAGTTTATCTTCAAGGTACACGTGCCCCTTGGGTAGTGCTAAGTGAGTAACGTCAACGCAGTGCTTGGCTTAAGGCAAAAAAGACAACTGTCTAAGTGTAAGCTGCATAAAAAAGCTTCTAAGTGTCTAGATGCATTATAAAAAAAAAAAAAAAAGATAAATCTAATTATAATGTAATTCATAATTTATTACATTTACTTTATAATTAAATTCTAATTCTAATTCTAATTATAGATATCCGTTACATTATATTAAACCCAATGTTACTCTTTCACCATGTTATCTCACCCATTCCAGTTACACTATTTATACGCTACACTAATTTCAGGATCAGCATTCTTGCAAAGAATGCTGTTGCACCGGACCGAAGAAATCCAGGTAAACCACGAGTTGAAACAGCTCAGTGTTCCTAGAACGGCAGACCCCGACAAAGTCAACTTGGCGAGATTCATCCCCCTTTCCTTGGCGACGCCATCTGCGAAATTCCGGCAAACCTGACTTCCCCCGACCGCTGGAATCTCGGAAGAGCGGCAACATTCTTCTCTCATCCTATCTCCTCCTCCACCGGCCTCTCCTCCATCCATAATATCTCGACGGTCCCCCTTTCCAAAAAATAAATCGTTTGGCGCCGATCCACCGTTTTTCCACCACTAATCTATTTTTGAGATTTTTCCACCCTCGCAACGACGTCGGAATTCGGATTTTGCAGAAGAACCGAACGTGTTGTTGTTCGACCAGCGACTGTTGATCCACAGAAACGTGCATCTTCACCCAGAGAGAAGAGGGTGGCCGTGTCCCTGGATTCCTGGAGATTCAGGCAGACGATAAATTGACAGATGCAGCCGGAGAATCGTTTGCATCGGCCAGTATTGTTATTGTTGTTTTCCGTTTATCTCTGTTAACAGTGGAATCGTTCCATTGTCGTTCGATTTGTTTGTGTTTTGGAATATTTTTTTTTCCAATCATTTTTTTTTTTTTTTAAAAAAAAGCGCCGAAAAAAAAAAAAATGTTTCCAAAGATTGAAAGAAAATATTGATGTTACATAGTGCACATGGTGGACAGGTAGAACTATGTTGAAAGTAATTTCGTAAAAAAAATAGAAAGAAAGAATTCTATGTGGAATAATTTGTTAAGTATTTTCGACTAATTTCTTCGTTGTTCTGCAGAGAAGTTTGTTTTAAATTATATTAAAATCAACAAAAAGATTTGATTTTGAAAGTATTTTTCAAGAGTTTATAATTTGAATTTGAATGTGCTTACATATATAGAAGATTTAGAATTTACAAACTCTAATTTTTTAGAGATCGTTGATTGAAAATATTTTTATCCGAAATCCTCGATAAGCTGGATTTATATATATAAAAAGAAGATAAAGGAATAAGAATTTAACTATACTGAAACAAGTGTATGCAAACGTTTAAAAAACGTTACAATATAAAAGTGATACTAACCATCTTAGCAAGCCAAAGAGATATTCAAAGGCATATTAACAAGGGAACATATTGAGAGCTTCGAACAGTTTTACGCAAAGGACCTTCTACTTTTTGGAGTAATTTAATGAGATTACTTTGTGATAAGTAATTAAATAATCCCTACAGAGATTCTTTTTTAAAAAATACGAACATTGGAAAAGTTTTGAGGTTATGCAAAGTTTGCAACTTTTTTGAAACTGATGCAAGGATTTGTAAGTATTTGCTTTTATTTGGTATTGAAGAAATAGAACACCAAGTTTTATCATTGTAGAAAGTTTTCAAATGAAATATATTTGAAGATCTGACTTGTTTCAAAGCAAACTCTTAAGTTAGAGATAAATTTATTTACTCTTAAATTAGAGAAATATTTATTTACTCTTGAATTAGAGAACAATTTATTTACTATTGAATTAGAGAGCAATTTATTTTACTCTTAAATTAGAGAACAAAAGCATTACTGATTTTGAAATATTGAATTTCATTTAGAACTGAACACTTTTTAAAGATAATTTTTATTTTACGCACTGTGAGAAGTTTGCTGAAGCAGTGGAAATTTCCAAGCCCAAAGCGGAAGTCCCATGGTTCGAATTTCGTTAGAGACTGGGTAATTAATCATTCAAAGTGGAGTCAGAAGCAGAATCTCTCCCAGGATCAGCGATGGGTAAAGTGCCCAAAAAGGCCCGAAAGATGTTCCCGAAAAGGAAATCTTCGGGAACCGTGACTTCTTTCAAAAAACTTCAGCTATCTCTTCTGAACACTGATATCTTGCGAAAAGCTTGCACGGGAAGAGCTTCGAACACCTTGCTGCCAAAAAAACCTATAGAACTTCAAAGATTTCCTGAATACATGGAGATGACGAGGAAATATGACGTCATTTTAAGAACAGAGTTTCAGGTAAGTGATTTAATTCATGACTTTTTTAGACTAGTAGAATGTCAAAGTTACATGTTCTTTTATTCTAGGATTGCCAAATGTGTGTTTTTTTTAAATTAATATTTATTTTCATTTACTCCAACATAGAATAGAACAATTTTTCATTTGAAATTACTTTTGATTTACTCTGATGTGAAATTTTTTATGCTTAAGGGTTGAAGATAAAAGAAAATTTGAGATGTAGTATATAAATGATCATTAGTAATGGTTATTAAATTAATGCTATTCACAGATGATGAAAATATGTCATTAATAAGAATTAATTAATAATAACTGGCAATTGGCGTACCGATTACGGAGTACCAATGGGTATAAACCCCTTAATCTTCTCATCTTAATTCATAACTTAAATCTGAATTAATAATTGGCTACTTTGTGATAGTAAGGTAAAAAAAAAAGTTTTTAAAAATTTTTAAAATGTTACTCTGAAAAAATAAATATTTAAAATAAAATAAAAGTAGAATATGTTATTAATTAATAAAGAATAAGAATATGTTATTAATTAATTAATTAATTTTGACGTATTTACTTTCATATCTGTTACTTGCTAGAGTATGATGACAAAATGCACAATAAGTATCTTATCATACCTTGTTCGATATAAGGTGCAATAAATATTCAGTGCATGATTTCTAACCAAGTATAATATTTTGTGTACTCTGATTTTCAGTATGAAAAATAATACTCATACAAACATATAGATGAAAAAAATATTATTATGCATTTTATAGATAATCGGTTACATTTCATGGCTAACATATTTCCAAAATTTTTAATTTTTGGAATTAAATGATATTGTGGTAAGTTATTTCATTTGTCAAGAGATCTAATTTGATAATTTTTCATTTTTGATAATTCCTATTATCATAATGCATAAATCGGAGCATAAATTGTTCAATATAAGGCCCAATAAATATCCAAAGTATGATTTACTAAGCAAGTATAACAGTTTGTTTACTCTAATTTTCAATATGAAAAATAATACTCATACAAATATATAGGTGAAAAATATTAGCAATGTATTATCGACAATCGGTTACATATCATGGCTAACATATTTTCAAAATATTCAGAATCGAAAAGATGATATTAAACTAGATAATCACTTCTATTAAGTCTATTCGAAACAATTGCTCTGAAATTACTAATCATAAAAATCAAATATGAAGCTCTACAATAAATTCGGAACTATCTTGCAATCGTACAAGAATAATGCAATTGATCAATAATTTCGGAAGTATATTTTCTGAGAATGTTTCTCTCATTTCTAAGAAAAATTAAAATATATTCTAATTTCATCTGATTTCTTGAATTCGAAGATTTTGTAGTATCTTATCAACAGGAAAAATATTACTGCAGTAATGTAGTTTAACTAGCAGTTTTATTAATTGTCTTTACGGAATTAATATCTAAAAAGCGTTATGCAATGCCTTGTTAATGCTGAATTACTTGAGCTCTACCTTTTCACCTGTTGTAAAAACCGGAGCATTTATTTATCCTTTATCGTGCAATTGAATGATTTATTGTTTTAAGTTATACGTTTTTATACGAATTTAAACGTTATTATATGAATATAATGGTATTTAAGAGAAAATGAGGGGAAACTTTAGAAGATGATCTAAGAAACATTATATATATATATAATGTGTGTGTGTGTTTCAATTATTTCTCTTTAGTATATATTGCACAAACTTGTGTACTTATTTGCCGTAGTAGATTGTTTATGCCAACTGTTAATGAATAATATTTTTTTATATGCTTATTAGACTAAGTATAATCAAGGACATTTATTTAAAAGTAACTGACTTGCATTTAGGTATATCGGTAGAGTAAACTAAAAAAATTACCACCAATTTAAATAGTCTGATAAGTATCTAGACCGGGTAGTTATCAATTAAAGTAACTGACTTGCATTTGAATGCATCGTGAAAGTGAACTAAAAAAATTCCCATTAAACTATGTAGTCTAATAAGTATTATCTAGGACATGTAGGCTTATCAAGGCTGAGTAGTTATCAAAAAAGTAGCTACTACTTGCATTTAGGTGCATTATGAGTGTAAACTAAAGAAATACAATCAAACTATATATTCTAATAAGTATTATAATACGGGTAGTCTTATCAAGGCCGAGTAGTTATCAATTAAAGTAATTGACTTGCATTTAGGT